>CM069135.1:96651757-96926757 GCA_035221665.1 Okamejei kenojei
CCAAGAGCAACCTTATTGCATTTTCTACGTTTTTGGTTCCAACATGTCCCATCAATAAAGCATTGGATTGGAAACTGAAAGAACTGCTGAGAGATCTTTTGCGTATGACCATAAAACTTTAAGTAGTCAGTCAACACACTGATAAGGCCACAGTCTTAAATATAAATTGAAGATTAGCTTCTTGAAAATGTAACTACTTGTCTCTTGTGCACTCTAACCGTGGACTGTCTACTCAAATCTTGGAGCAAAGAGTGAAAGTAAAGATTTACGAATGAGAGGGGAGGTACTCCCAACTCTGCAAAGAACTCAATGTCAAAACTAACATGGAAGTTGTAATCTTAACTCAGAAAGGCCTTGACAAATAGTCCTGACCTCAACAATGTGTACATCGGACTTTTGTGTTCATTGCTCTCCTGCATCTCTCTTCTTCTGTGTTCATTGCTCTCCTCAATGTGGGAAGCAGTCCAAATCTGTCCTGGGTTCAGGAAGCTTCCGTTGATCATGGTCCATTGCTCCCAGTGAGAATTGGGGGAGAGTTTCTCAAGAATAGTTAAGAACCTGGCAAGGGAAGAGTGAAATAAATTGAAAACTGACATTATGTTTCAGTCACTTCTGTTTCTCTTTGAAACAGTATAACATTTGCTAACAATATTTTTATAATTTTATTTAAAACATTGTAAAAATTGGACATCTGTGAATACTACACTAATTTTAGATATTTAGTAAGTTTCAAAGACTGCAAAGAGGAAGTTTAAATTTGAATTAAGTATTAGCAGTGGAATTGCAGAAAAGGCTGGATCACACTGAGATTTGATAATGCTTCCGATCACAACAGCCAATATTCAACCATGGTATTGAGTCATGGATTTCCACATGATGGCTGCCTCGCCAATGGTCTATCTTGTCTTTTTCCTTCTTTGTGTTTTTAGTTTGTTGTAAAATGTATGTTTTAGTTTATCTTTAGTTTTGTGTTATGTGGGGGGGTGGGGGAAACTTTTAAAAATCTCTTTCCTCGAAGGAGATGCGACTTTTTCCGTGTTGTATCTCCGTCTGTACTGCGGCCTAACATCGTGGAGCTGGCGGCCTCTTGCTGGGACCTCGAGCTCCAACCGCGGGAGTCTGCGGACTTAACATCGTGGAGCCTGCGATCCCTTTGCCAGGGAAGGACCTCGGAGCTCAACAATGTGGGGCTGGTGTTCACTGGTTTGGGACCGGCTTCGGGAGTTCCAAGCCGCAGGAGATTCAACCGCCACGATCATGGGAGCTTCAATCGCCCCGATGTGGGAGCTTCGATAGCCGGCTGCGGGAGCTTCAATCGCCCCACTGACCGCGGGAGAAAAGGAGGAAAGAAGATAAGACTTTATTGCCTTCCATCAGTGGGGAATGTGGAGGAGCCACTGTGGTGGATGTTTATCTCAAATATTTATGTAGTTGTGTGCCTTGTTGCTTTTTTGGTATGACTGTATGGCAAATCAAATTCCTTGCATATGTTGCAAAACATACTTGGCTAATAAATTACGATTATGATTATGATTTACACAAAGTAATTCTTAAAAATGTACAAATATCTGGAAGGCCAAATTTATCAGTTTGCTCTGCTGCTAGGCTCTTGCTGTAGTTGAATGATAGGCCCGTTTTTGCTAAAACCCATGTCTCACGGTGCGAGTCCACCCACTAGTGATCCTGAGTTAAAAACAAATCAAACTCGTGGTAATCAGGTAACGTATCGGGAACGTCGGGACTCGTGGACGTAACCTAGCGACTTGTAACGCTAACGGCAGGTAATCGGGAAACTTGTTTACTCGTGAACATTTTTCAACATGTTGAAAGATTTCCACGAGTCAAATTTACTCCTGAAGGAAACATTTGAAACGTTTAAACTCATTGTAATACCGTAGTAGCCCGTGAGTTTACCGTAGTAACTCGTGGGTTTGGCCCGAGTGCCAGAAATGAAATGTTGAAGATTAGTCAGCTCCGGAGAATTTGGATATGTGACGTTTCAGGTCGGGACCCTTCTTCAAACTTTGACCCGTCTTTCACTCGAAATGTCACCTGTCCATGTTCTCCACAGATACTGCCTGACATGTTGAATTACTCCAGCACTTTGTTTTTTTTCGTAAGCCAGCTTCTGTAGTTCCTTGTGTTCCAAAATGTAATGCTTTATAAATCTCCAGAGATGCTGCCTGTCCCGTGGAGTTACTCGAGCACTTTGCGTCTGTCTCCCTGGAGACCTCGTTTCCCACGCAATGTGACGTTTACCGTGCATACATTGCCAACTGTTGTTTTGGCAGCAGCAACATAATTTCCCGGTTAGTACACTCAGTGTTGCTGAGGCCTAGTTTATGTAGAGACAAGAAACTACAAATGCTGGAATCATGATCATAAAACACACAAAGTGTTGGAGGAACTCACACAGCGCTGGAGTTACTCAGCGGGACAGGCAGCATCAGCGGAGAGAATGGACAGACGTTGATTCGGCTCGAAAAGAAGGGACCCGATCCGAAACGTTGCCTATCCATTCCCTCCACAGATGCTGCCTGACCTGCTGGCTTACTTAGACACTTTGTGCGTTCATGTCATGGGAGCAGAATTAGGCCATTCGGCCCATCGAGTTGCTCCAACACTTTGTGTTTCGCTCAACATGCCAGCATCTGTGGTCCCCCATGTCTCCATTTGACAGCTGGAAGAACTCAGCGGGTCATGGAGTCTGAAGAAGGACCCTGACCCAAAACCTCGCCTGCCCGTTTCCTTCCACTTTTCGATAAAACCCCACCGCCCCAGTTATTCCAAGTCCATTTAATAGTAAGATTAAACGAGAACTTACCAAGTTTGAAGGTTGATCTTTATTTTACGAGGAGTCGCGGTGAGGGATTTCGTGAAGACCCTGCCAGCACGCATGCGCGGCATCCTTCAAAGCAGCGGTGTGGAATCACAGAACACACCGTGACTAAAAATAGTAAGATGAAGAACGTAGAACTTCCGAGTTGACCGTATGATAGAGGGTGGGAGCGGGTGGCACGAAATCTCTCACCGCGACTCCTCGTAAAATAAAGATCAACCTTCCAACTAGGTAAGTTCTCGTTTAATCTTACTATTTTACTTCGGAGTCACGTGAGTGACTTCGTGAAGATTTCAAAGCTCTGTGATTTCACGCCCTGGACAACGTCCATACTATCACACTGCCCCAAGTCTGATGGAGGAAGGTTGTTAATGCAGTTCAGTCGAAACTGGCTGAAAAAGTAATACAATTTATTAATCAAATAAAACAAATAAAACCCCTAATTCGGGACAGACATTCACTGAGCGGTTCCCAGCACAGCTTCTGCGAATGTCGCAGGGGCGTCCAGTGGCTTATTGTAGAACCGTTGAAAGGTTTCTTCACTGGCCCAGCCCGCGGTGGCGAGGATGTGGTCCATGGGCACCTCCATGGCCCTCGCCGCTGATGTGGATGCAGCCCTAGCGGAATGAGATTTAAAAATGTTAGTAGCAACTCCTGCTGCATCCAACACCACCCTGAGCCACCTGGCGATAGTCTGTACAGTCACCCGATGATGCAGAGGTTTGTGGCTGATGAGGAGCCCCTGTTCCTTCTTCCTGATGGCTCCTGTAATTCCGATATAGTGCTGGAGATGGGTGACTATGCAGAGAGTGGCATCTACAGGGTATGCCCGAAACTCCAACTGCAGCCCATGAACCCCTGGCCTGTGCTGCTTCAATAAATCCTGGACAAAAGTTTTTGTAATGTCTAAAACTTTAAGGCCAGCATCGAAATGGAGGCCAGCTAGGAATTCCAGGATGTCAGGTATAGTTGCCGTGTTGGAAGTCTTGTTGGTACGAGCACAGAATGCCTCCCAAATTCCTGATCTGCGTGAGGTACTGCTTCCGAGTTGATTCTCGGCATGATGCTGAGATGAGTTCCATGGCTCGTGGTGAGATGCCCGCCTAGATGAGTGGTCTTTTCAGAACCTGCAGGCCAACAAGTTTAGGTGTCCATGGCATGGATGACTATCCCCCGTAATGGGGTGAGTAATCAATTTGGGGTTTCCCAATCAAAATCCATGGTTGTTTCAAAATTTTAATGACCATCGGTACCATGGCTGCGAAGGCCAGTCGGGAATGATCAATATGCCAGTTGCAGAGTCCAGTTTAATTTTCTGCAATACCCGACTGATGAGGCAAAATGGGGGAAATGCGTAGCAAAACCATTTCCCCCAATGGATAGAAAACGCATCCATTGCTATTGCCCCAGGGTCTGGTTCCCAAGACACATATGTTGGTATCTGATGGTTCAACCTGGATGCAAAAAAGGTCAATATCTGGTGTCCCATAGTGAGCTATAATGTCTCCAAAAATTTGGGGGTTCAACATCCACTCGATGTTGTCATTGAATACTCGTGACCTGGTGTCCGCCACTGTATTAAGCTTCCCTGGCAAATCGGTCGCTGTAATCCAAATATTCCTTTCAATGCACCAGTGCCAAATTGTGTTTGCCAATTCATCACAAGATAGCGACCTGATACCACCCATATGATTGATGTAAGCCACCACTGTAGTGTTATCTATTTGGAGGCGGACATATAAGTCCCGTGAGTTAGTACAGTAAGACCGCAGTCCATGAAATGCCCCCAGCATTTCTATCTAATTTATCCCGTGTGACTCAAGGAAGGTAGACTCACGAGAGTTCCATCTGCCACCACAACTGGACATCGTATCAGTTGCTCCCCAGCCTTGTGCGCTTGCGTCAGTCTGTAGCACGACGTCTGGGTTGCTTACTATGATGGGTCTACGACACTCACTAATATTGTCAACCCACCATTGTAGCTCGGTTCCAGCCTTTGGTGGTAACCGGATTGGCCGATCAAAGTGCCCAGCATTTGCTTTTAATGCTGTGATCTTTGTTCTTTGTAAATTTTGGTAGTGTAGCGGTCTGAATTGTGCAGCTGGGAATGTAGCTACCAATTTCCCTATTACTTTTGCCGTTTGCCGGATGGTCGGTACCCTGGCGCAAGCAAGACTGTGGCACTCTTCTTTTATAGCAGTAGCTTTATTGGTTGGGATGGTAATTATCATTAAGTTGGTGACTAGGGTGAACCCCAAATAATCCATAACCCGTACCGGGTGCAATTTTGACTTGTCTGAATGGATTACAAATCCCAGTTTCTCGAAGAGAGCCTTAGTTGCAGCCACTGCCCGTGTAGCCAATTGGAGGGTCTGACCCACTATAAGGATATCATCTAAATATGCCATAACCATATAATTTTGTTGTCGGAGAAGAGCCAATATAGGTTTTACTAATTTTGTAAACAGCCTAGGGGCTGTGGTGATTCCATTGGGCAATGCTTTGTATTCCCATAATTGATCCTTCCAGACAAACTTTAGAAATTTCCTGTGAGCTTCAGAGATGGGCACCGTATAGTATGCATCTTTTAAATCGATGCATGCCATAAAGTATCCCGGGTAAAGCATCTGCTTGGCTGTTTCAAAAGTATCCATTTTGAAGTGGGTATATTGTACAAAAGTGTTCAGCTCAGTAAGGTCTATTATAATCCGACATCCCCCATCTTTTTTAATTCTGGTGAAAATGTTGGACACAAACTCAAGAGGTTCGTGCGTTGTCTTGCCAATTACCCCTTTTGCTGCTAGCCGTATAATTTCAGCATGTCCTGCCTCCACCTCTTTTTGGGATAGTGTAAATTTCATATGAGGCAAATGCTGGGTAGGGGGATTTTTACCACCAATAAATTCTATAACATAGCCTTGAACACTTTGTAAAATAAACTCATCTGTAGTGATAGTGTTCCATATTCCTAAAAAAAGCCCGCAATCGCCCACCAATTTGTGCAGGAGGGGATGCTACGGCGTGAGAGGAACCAGGCCCCCTTACCTCCATGGTTAACGAAGGTTCCTCACGTATGGCGTTTTGGGTGGACGTTGTGGAGGTTGACGGGATGGCGGCCGCATCTTCCATGCAGGCCACTGTTGGCCTTGTCCTAAAAAAGGTCGTTGTGTTTGGGGAAGTGGGAGTGGATAGGTCCTTTGTGTCCTGTCCGGCAGCCGCGGTTTCCAGTTTGTGTGTGGTTGTTGCCGGTGGTATGGGTGAAGTCTAGTCGTAGGAAGTTTCATGAGGCCAGCTGTTTTGGCCTCCTCGTCTAGTTCCTTCACTTGTTTGGACAGGTCTCCAAACAATTGATGAGGCGGTGGAGCGGTTGATGGATGGCACAACCCCGCGAATTTGGGGTGAGTGTGGGCTTAATGGAGCTCTTACGCAGGCAGTTGATCTCATACTGGGCGTTGCATAGGAGTGCCAGGGCATCTTGTTGTTCAATGGACACATTATCCCCGTCAAGGGTCCTAGCAAACGCCGTTATGCCCGTGGAGAGGACCTTTAAGATACGCTGGAGGCGGACATCCTGCATCCTGGTGGCCGTACTCAAGTGTCCCCAGATTTGGGCATTAACCAGGGGAACACTGAGGTTGATGCAGTTCTCGGGCGGTTTTATTTTCTCCATAGTATCATTGAGTACCTGACTCTGGAGTTGGTGAGTAGTCAGGTAATCAATGGTGCCCGCCAGTTTGTGGTGCAGGGGTCCCCTGTTTGTGTAGTTGCGGCAAACTTGCCCACCACGTCCAGCATATCCTCCTCATGCTCTGGCTCAGCGGTCACTGGCTGTCCCGGGTCGTCTTCAAATACAGCGGCTGGGCAACTGCTAGCACTTCTGGCTGGTGACGACGAGATACTGAGAGGACTCCTTGCACGGCTTGTGGATGCCCGTGAGTCCCGTTCTTCCCGGTCCCGGTCCCGCTGGAGGAGTTGCTCCACTAAGAGCTCCAACCGCTCTATGCGACCGTCCCTGCTATGTGCAGCGGACAAGCCGACTTCCCCAGGCCCTGCGAAATCACTGGGGCTTCCACCATCGGATCACACCTCCGTAAGGTGCTGTCTAGGGTCCAATGGCAGGTCGTCGTGGCCTACCGCCCGAGTAGGCTCATACGACTCCCGCACGGACTCTCCGCTAGTCTGTCTTCTTCCAGACTGTGGCGGCCCACCTGTTTGATACGAAGGCAGCTGAGTTGGATCGGCGCCGGCCCCCGGAACCTGGCTCCCCGGAGTACGTGCAGGCTTACCTCCACAATCGCCCAATTTTTGGCATGGAGGCGCATGGTCGGCCGCTCCCAGAGCTGAGCTGACCGACCGTCTACTGCTGCCACCTCCACCCTTGACCGCAGCCTGACGGGGTGTTTTGCCGGCGGCACCTGCTCCTGCAGGACTGCTCGACGCAGCAGTAGATCTGCCAGACTGCTCTACGGCAGATCTCCCTGGCAGTGGTACGTGGTGGTGCACAGCTGTAGGGCTCCCCTGCAGTGCAGCTGTCCCCCGGCCCAGCCCCCTCGGGTCTACTGGAACTCGGGGTGAAGTCGTTGGCGATGAGCGAGGCCCCTTTGCACGTACCTGTTTCCCCCCTCTTTTCTTGGGTATCCAGCTCCGGGGCAGTAAACCACTCAGGTGATGAGTCGGGCGCTAAAGTAGCGGGAGCGCCCGACATCCGCATTCTTGCCCCCACACATCCTGAAGCTGCCGCTGGTGCTTGCAGCTCCGGGGACAAAGGCCGCTGGCTGGTCGATGCAGCACGGCTCCTGGAGAGCGTCGCCTTCCGCTTGCCCTTGTCCATCCTGTGGAGTAAAGGTAAGTACTTACCTGCTGGCCCTTATGAAGGAGCTGGAGGAGAGAGCGCACTCCCCCCCCCCCCCAGCTTGTCGATGCAAATGTGTGCGACGATATGCCGCGCATGCGTGCTGGCGGGGTCTTCACGAAGTCATTCACGTGACTCCGAAGTAAAATTCCACGTGTCTCCATTTCATTCATTAAATCGCCGGTACTGTCACATCGTTCGTTTTCGATCAATACAACGGAACAGTCTGAAGAAGGGCGACGATAAAAGCTGGAGTAACTCAGTGGGACAGGCAGCATCTCTGGAGAGAAGGAATAGGTGATGTTTCTGGTCGAAACTCTTCGACAGACTGGTAAGGAAAACGAGAGGTAAAGATGATGATGTGTTGTAGAGAGATAACAACAATTAATGTAAAAAAGTAAAGATGATAAAGGAAACAGACCATTGTTCGCTGGGTGAAAACGAGAAGCTGGTGCGACTTGGGTGGAGGAGGGATAGTCAGAGAGGGAATGCCGGGGTTACTTGAAGTGAGAGAAATCAATATTCATACCACTGGGCTGTAAACTGAAAAGCGAAATATGAGATGCTGTTCCTCCAATTTGCATTTAGTCTTCACTCTGACTGAAGGAGACCTCGGACAGAAAGGTCAGTGTGGGAATGAGAAGTGTTTGACAACCGGGAGATCAGGTAGGTCCAGGTAGCAACTGGGAGAGTTGCGATCCGAAACATCACCCATTCCTTCTCTCCAGAGATGCTGTCTGACCCTCTGAGTTACTCCAGCTTTTGGTGTCTATCGTCGGGGTAAACCAGCATCTGCAGTTCCTTCCGACGCAACAGAACAGTACGAGGAGCAGTTAATGTTAGAGGCTGCTCACTAACCTCACTATGTTTACATCGTCCTCTCCAGCAATGAATAAATATCATTCGGTTACCGTATTATTGACTACAACCGCCTGTTTAAAAACACTAATGACTGCTCTTTAATTTTCAACCACTGGATATTTGCCTGGAAACATATTGCATGTTTTCGTTCAGTGAGATAATTCAATTTTAATAAAATGAGGTGTTAAACCGGCGCCACTTCACAACAAACTAAACAACCTATAATTTAAATAGAGCATTTGGGATCAATAATAAAATTCCCAAGACTATTTCACATATATAATTCCAGCACCACTTCACACTGAGCTGTCCGTGATGTTTAAAGGGCAAGGCATCTGCCCTGATCCGTTGTTCGGATAAAACACTGTTTGAAATAATTTGAAGTTTTGAAATTAATCCTCGCCGCCTAATGTACACTTTGGGCTAAGAATTAATCCCCTGCACAAAGCGCAATGTAAACGGAATGGAATCTATTAACGTTCTGAGACTCTCTACATAATGGAAGTGATCACATTCGGCCCTTTGAGCCAGCATTGCTATTCAATATGATCATGGCTGATCATCCAAAATCAGTACCCAGTTTCTGCTTTCACCCCATATCCCTTGATTCTGTAACCCTAAGAAATGTAAACATCGGAGGCTTTTTATAGTGAAAAATAAAACTGCATTACATCATTTTACCATGTGATGATTTTTCCACATGTCGGTAGTCGTTGTTGGCTCGAGTAACTCGGGAGAAGAACTTGGTAACTCAGGAGAGGAACTTGGTACATCGCAGAAATGATAAGTAAACGGCAAACTTAGGCATACACGTGGGAACTCGTTTAAACTCGTGGACATAAACTTGGAATCTTGTAGAAAACCACGAGTTTGATTTTTTTCTTTCACTCGCGATCACCCGTGGGTGGACTCGCACCGTGAGACAGGGCCATAACTGTTCTTGAAATTATTGTGTGGTGTTGCAGTACAATTTTGTTAAAGATTGCAGGGCAAAGGTTTACAAAGCATAGGGTTGGGTTACTTTTCAAAGAATATTTTGTTTTAGTTTGTTTTTTAAATCTGAACATTAGATACATTTAAAATCATTGAAAGGACGTGCAGGTTTCACAAAACACCAAAGCATCACCTCCCGCTTTGACCCTATTAAAGGACTAGCAAAGTTGGCATGGGATAAACTGCAAATGTCATTTCCAGGCAATGGGTCTGTCAGAATCTGGCCCAATATCACCGGTGCAAAACTGGAAGGAGATAACTACCATTCATCCAATAAATCTGTAGTAACTGGCATGTCACTGACTATAAAGATATTTTATTTGCATATTCTAAGGTGCAATATTTTACATACAGCTGTATTTACATGTTTTCTCTTTGCTTATTCATTCAGGTGCTTGCAAGATATATTTTCTAAAATATGAAAAGAAATTAATAGGTTTCAAGTTATCAGTGTAATTAAATATATTTTCACACTAATGAAGAGTGACAGCTGTAACTTTTCTGTTTTCGGCATCTTGAAACAGATATTTTGGTTGCAGACATTTCAATGTGAAGGAATTGTTTCCACCGGGAAAAATATTGATATGCACTGCCCGATGTTATTTTAATGGTAATGGTAACAAAAATACCATCATTTTCCTTTCTGTAGAGCAACAGCATGGAAACAGGCCCACGGAGTCCGTGCCGAGCAGTGATCACCCCTTACACTGGCACTATCCTACACACCAGGGACAATTTACAATTTTACCGAAGCCAATTAACCTACAGACCTGTAGGTTTTTGGAATGTGGGAGGAAAGTGGAGCACCCAGAGAAAACCCATACGGTCACAGGGAGAGCATAAAACTCCGTACAGACAGCACCCATAGTCGGGAGCAAACGCGTCTCTCAGACAACTCCACCGCAGCACCACTCTGCCACCCCCTTCTCTTCCCCATTCCCTCTCCAAGAACTGGCTTTCCTTTTCCTGCAAGAAAACCACTGTAACTGATCTTTTGTTTTTCTAAATTATCCCTGTCTGGAGCCCATCAAATTCAAAGTAGAGTAATAAGAAAACGTAAACAGCAACTTGTTCTCTCCAAATATAGGTGTGATTTCTTGCAAATCACAGATGAGCTGTCAATTTCTAAATCAGCAGAATCCACACTACACATTCTCTTTGCAGTTAGAAATGTTAATAAAGTTGATAATATTCATAGAGTTTGGATTTGATTTGTTGAGGATGCCATTTTATGATTAAAAGATGATATGTGTCATATGAATAAAGGTGTAGACTATTTTCTAAATGGGGAGCGAATCCAGAAATTGGAGGTGCAAAGGGACTTGGGAGTGCTGGTGCAGGATTCCCAAAAAGTTAATTTGCAAGTCGAATCGGTAATAAGGAAGGCAAACACAACGCGAGCATTTATTTCAAGAGGAATAGAAATAAAAAACAGGAATGTAATGCTAACGATCATAATGTGCTGGTCAGGCCATATTTGGAGTATTGTGAGCAATTTTGGGCCCCATATCTGAGGAAGGATGTGCTGGGCCTGGAGAGGGTCCAGAGGAGGTTTATGAGAATGATCCCAGGAATGATTGGGTTAACATATGATAACTATTTGACCACACTGGGCCTCCACACGCTGAAGTTTAGAAGGATGAGAGGGGACCTCATTGAAACTTACTAAATAGTGAATGTCCTGGATGGCCTTTGAACCCTTTCCAGGAAAATACCAATCCAACTCAATTTACAAGTTCACAGATTACACCACTGTAGTAGGCCTGATATCAAATAATGACAAGATGGAGTACAGGAAGGAGATTGAGAACGTAGTAACCAACAACTGCTTTCTTAAAGTCAGCAAGACAAAGGAGATTGTGATTGACTTCAGGAAACAAAGTACGTCAAAGTAGAGATGGTCGAAAGCTTCATGTTCCCTGGAATAAATATCACCAGCAATTTGTCCTGAACCAGCCACATCGAAGCATTGCCAACAAAGTGTACCAATGCCTCTACTTCCTCAGAAGGTTTAGGATATCCCCAACAACCCTCACCAACGTCTACAGATGTGCCATAGAATGCATGCATTACAGCATGGTTTGGAAACAGCTCCATGCAAGACCACAAGAAATTGCAGAGAGTTATGGACACAGCCCAAGCCATCACACAAACCAACCTCTCTTCCATTGCCTCAACACTTCATGTGACCTTGGCACTCTGTAGAAATCGATGAGAGTTGTTGAGGACATGCTGAATTTCCTAGTAAGGCTTTACGGTGCTTTCTTGGCCATTGGCTCGATATGGCTGGTCCAGATCTTGAGTCTGAAGAAGGATCCCGACCCAAAACAACACCTATCCATGTTCTTCAGAGATGCTTCCTGACCCGCTGAGTTACTCCAGCACTTCGTGTTTTTTCTGGTTTTCGTGTTCGTCCAGTTTTTATGAAATGTTTTGAAACTCTTTACATAGATGATGCTTGAATGCTGAGTGTTTTCAGCATGTTCTGTTTTTATTTCAGACTTGCAGCATCTACAATTTTTGTTATTTTCATTCTCTGCATTTCATCTCCCGGCACTTCTTTCAGTTCTTCTCACGGTAGCAGAATATTCCTCATCATTGTTTCAGCCCGGCCACAAAAAATAGATTCAACAGTTGAAATATGCAGCCACCACCTTAGGTGAGATCTGAGAAGGCAGCTTTCTGAAGCTGTAACTTTAGGTTTCACTTGCAGCATTTGGTTACCACCAGTGTAGAAGTCATCTTTGCTCTAGTGGCCTGAACATTTATATCCAGATCTACTAGGTTGTTGCAGTTCTTCAGACGTCTGCAAAGTAGTCAAAACATTTTCCAATGCCCACGGTCATACGATGCACTTGCACCTGTCCAGCTGGCCAGGAAATTGCTTTCTATTTCTGGCAGTCAGTGTTTCATTCACAAAGGCAGGATTTTCTATAAACATTATTATTTGAAAAGCAAGACCTGAGTAGGCACAGCTCCCAGGATCTGCATCAGACAACACATCTAACCATACCCATGGATATATCTGTTGTCATGTTTTCACAGTATTTCTCTTCTCAGTATTTTAACCACACTCATGGTGGCTGTCAAAGACTGTGTCATTACTTAAAGAATTAGTTTTGCCTTTGGGTTTCTTGACGTCTGCCAGATAATATTTTTAAGAATTTCTTATATATTCATTTGAAATGTAGATCTGTGGAAAATAGTAGCAATCAAGGATGTTTGTGGCTAATGTTGTATCATAAACCCTTAGCCACGTCATTACTTACGACCTAATGTGGTTAAATACTCCTGACTGTTACCTTGTTGATCCCTGATTAATACATGGTTGTAAAACACAAGTCCGTTTTGTTCTTGGCAGTGAGTCATATCACTGCCAACCCAGGCACACATTCGCTCTCTGTTGAAACTACTCAGTTTAATTTTAAGTAATACTTATTGTGAGTAAGCACTTCCACTTCTGGAGGAATTCCTGGAATTATGTACCTATATGTCGAAGCAGCACTAAAGAAAAATTAAAATTAGTTCAAGAGAGAAAATAAGTAATGGGGTAGATGAGAGAGATGTTACTAGGCAAAGAGAAAGACAAATGAGAAAGAAAAACAAATACCATGCATCATTGAAAGAGCAAATATAACTTAAAGAAGGAAGGACCACTCAATTTACAATGGGGAAAAAGATCTAGAAATAAAACAGTGCATTAAATTCTGCTAAAAGGACACAAAGTGCTGGAGTAACTCAGCGGGTCAGGCAGGATCTCTGAAGAACATGGTAGGTGATGTTTCGGGTCAGGACCCTTCTTCAGATTGCTGGTCCTTTCAACAGCAGCACTTGATGGGGTGGTCAGAAGCCTGAACGATTAAACCGCTGAGCTATTTAATTTGGGTATCTCTAAAACCGTCACAAATGTTCTCAGACACTTTTTCCAAATATATTGTTTGTCCCTTCAAAAAGCTGCAGTAATTACATTAGGCATTCCAATTTATACCATCTCTTCCCTCATATCTGTTAGCCCCAGGAAAAAAATTCAAAACACCTGTTTTCGCTTTTTCATTCTGGGGTATAGTGTGTAGACTGATGATTTAAAAAAATGAATTTAATCCATTTTAAAATAAGGCTGTAACATAACAAAATGTGGAAAAAGTGAAAGGGTCTGAATACTTTCTGAATGCATTGTATACCTTATGGGGCTGGTTGTTTGTTTTCATTCTTGGCAATATTTTATCCCCTCAATGCATGCCATTCTTTGAAATTTCAAATACACCTGGATCTCATTTTCTCTTTATCTTTCTCAATAAAGTATAAAATGTTGCTGCAGGAATTCCATTTCCCAGTACAAAACACTGAAAGACATATCTTTGTTTCTGGAGCAGTAAGTCATGCTCGGCATTTACATGTTTTCAGTTTTTAAATAGTCATAAGCACAGAAACAGGCCCTTCAGCCCACTATGTCCATGCCAACCAACACATCTGACGCTAACATTTTTGCACCACCTTAATCACAATTGTCCTGTGGTTTTGTGTTGTTTTGTTCAGATTGATGTAATATTTCATGTTATTGACATTTTTAGATTTACAAAACCCCAATTTGAGAACAATTTCTTCCCTGTGCTTACAGCTGTGATGTCACAATAGGATTGTAGCCCTGCTCGCAACACTGGTGCTATTCAAATACACTGAGTCCTGATAACTCCAGCAGATGCAAATGCATTTTTCTTAAAGTCACAGTACACTGAACGTTTTTTAAAAGTTTATAATGTGGGAGGGTGAATGAGGCAAAATGAACAGTCCCTGTACAGTTGGGGGCCTATGGGTGAGTGGTGGAATATTGCGTTGGGGGAATGGGTGAGTGGTGGAATATTGCTTTGGGGAACAGGTTGTGTTGGGGGACCAGGCTTCCCATGGGGGCTATGGATGAGTGGTGGAATATTGCATTGGGGGAACGGGTGAGTGGTGGAATATTGTGTTGAGGAACGGGTTACTTTGGGGGACCAGGCCTCCCGTGGGTGCTATGGGTGAGTGGTCGAATATTGCATTGGGGGAACGGTTGCATTGGGGGACTAGGCCTCCCGTGTGACAGGGACCCAGCGGGTGCCACTTGGTCTAGTATATATTACCAAAACTCTCATCTTGTTTGTTTGTTTCTATCCATCTATCTATCTATCTATCTATCTATCTATCTATCTATCTATCTATCTATCTATCTATCTATCTATGCGTGTTTGCCCATGTGATCCTGGACTTGCGTCAAAACGGTACACGATAGCGCAAAAAAATTTGCACCACCTAAATCATAATTGTACTGGGGTTGTTTTGTGTCAAGTTTGGTTCAGATTGATGTGAATTTCACGTTGTTGACATTTTTAGATTTACAAAATCCCAATATGAGAACAATAACTTGACAGATGCTGTGGCAGTTAATGGGAGATTCTGGCAGTTAACTGCTGTGACTGTGTCACAATGGGATCTCACAGTCCTCCAATCACAATGGGATCTCATTTACATAAGCTGCCATATCCAATAATTTACATTACATTGGGATCTTGGCTGCCCATCAACAGTGTTGGGATAAGCTCTTACATTGTTGGAAGGAGAGTGAGGGAGGGGAGGAAAAAAATGTTATTTAAACATTGTGTTTAATGGGGCAGTGCGATAGGGGAGAGCTGAGGGAGTGACTTACAGTACTGAACAGGAGAGGGAGGGAGGGAGAGGTGAGGGAGGGAGGGGAGAAGGGGAAAGAGAAGAGAGACGGTGAAGACAATGGGGAGGGAGTGTATGAGCTGTGCTGCTCAGTTGGGGGCTATGGGTGAGTGGTTGAATATTGCGTGGAGGGAACGGGTTGCGTTGGGGGAATGGGTATATCACAATAGAATCTCATTTAGCAGCAAATCTGAGATCGCTAATCTCAATAAAAAAAACAAGGTTTCTTGGGAGGTGTTTCATTGTGGAGGGGTGGAATAGGGGAGAGGTTTAATTTACAAAAATAAAGACACTCTCCTTGTGGAGGGTGGGATGGGGGGCGGAGCCCATTTCACCCCCCATCAAACGTGTTTTTATTGTGAGGGGTCTTTAATAGGGGAGAGGTTTCATTTACAATAAAATAATCCCAGAATTTTCCTTGTCTGGGGATGTGATGGGCGGGGAGGTGATTCCCCCTCCCCCCCATGTGCAGACGATTGATTGCCTCCATAAATTCCAGAATTTTCCTTGTGGGGGGTGATGGGGGTGATTGCCTCTGGTGGGCGTCTGTCTCTGGTTTTCATCGCGGGGGTGGAATAGGGGGAGGTTATTGACATTTTTAACTTAAAATATTTATAACAGCGCCCCCACTTGCCCTCCCCTCCCGTGTTTACTTGACTGCCGTCAAAAGGACAACACAGGGGTCCTCAGCGCAGCCTTTCCAGACCGGAGTGCGGCGCTGAGCTTGCAGCGAGTTCTGGGGCGTCGGCGTTCCAGAGAGAGAGAGAGGGAGAAAGACAGCGACAGAGAGAGAGATAGAGAGACAGAAAGATAGAGAAACACGGAGAGAGATGGAGATGGAGAGAGAGAGAGAGAGAGAGAGAGACAGACAGAGAGAAGAGAGAGAGAGACAAAAAGAGAAATACATACAATATAGAGATAGAGAGATACAGAGAGAGAGACAGACAGACAGACAGACAGACAGAGACACAGAAGGAGGTGAAGTGGAGGGGAGGGAGTGCTGTGGGATGAGAGAGAATGGAGGAGGATAGGGGTTCAAAGAGGGATGGCGAGGTAATGGAGGAGGGAAGGAGAGGGAGGGGTGAGGGGAGAAAGCAGAGGAAGGTTGGTGAGTGAATGGTGGATTATTGCTTTGGGGGAACGGGGCCCAACGGGTCCCACTTGGGCTAGTATCTATATAGCTAAAAGTCTTATCTTGACCACTTCCTGTCTGCGCTGTATATTGATTTTAGAAAAAAAAAAAACATATATCACTATGTTTTTGGCCATCTTACTCACAGTCCTCCCCCGCTGAGGCAGCCCCGAGGATTTTTCCGATCGATGAAAAATAAAAAAGTTATGAATGTTTAAAAAAATCATGAGATCAGCTGGTTGTTCCTCTCGCCTGTCAATCACCATGATGAAGGTAACGCCCCTTCTGGGGGGGCCAGGAGTATAAAGCATAAATACAAAGCATAAAATGGTATGGCATTGCATTTGAATTTGGTGGCCTGCACTCTGCCTGAAATGGTATGACATTGCATTTGAATTTGGTGGAATTTCAAGGAATACATGTGAGTGAACTGCCAGTCCACCAGCCGTGAGTCAATCAACTGCCAGCCCACCAGCCGTGAGTCAATCAACTGCCAGCCCACCAGCCGTGAGTCAATCAACTGCCAGCCCACCAAAAGTGTCAACTGCCAGCCCAACAGCCGTGAGTCAGTCAACTGCCAGCCCACCAGCCGAGTGACTGAACTGCCAGCCCACCAGCCCTGAGTGAATGAGCTGCCTGCCCACCAATCCTGATTGACTGAGCTCCCAACCCACCAGGTTGAGTGACTGAGCTGCCAGCCCACCAGGTTGAGTGACTGAGCTGCCAGCCCACCAGATCTAAGTGACTGAGCTGCCAGCCTACCAGGCCTGAGTGACTGTGCTGCCAGCCCACCAGGTCTAAGTGACTGAGCTGCCAGCCTACCAGGCCTGAGTGACTGTGCTGCCAGCCCACCAGGTCTGCGTGACTGAGCTGCCAGCCCAAGAATCCATTCAGCCCACAATGTCCATACTAGCCCTCTGGAAACCAGTCCCTTCGACCCACGACACCCATACTAGCACTCCAGAAAGCCCCCCCCCCCCCCCCCGCACTGGCCCCCAATGTTGGAATTGGTGGAGAGGTGGAATATTGCTTTGGGGGACCAGCCCTCCCGCGTGAACATGGGACCCAACGGGTCCAGCTTAGTATAATATATTACTAATACTCTCATCTTGTTTGTTTCTATGCGTGTGTGTTTGCGCTCTCTGATTCGGTGTTGTCGCCAAATTACGGTACAATGGTACACCAAAATGGTACACCAATTACACCAAAATAGCGCTACAATTTTTGGACCATCTTACTCACAATTGTCATGTGGTGGTTTGTATAAGTTTCGTTCAGATTCATGTTATATTTTACAAGTTATTGACATTTAAAACTTTTTAAAATTTAAACAGCGCCCCCACTTGCCCTTAGCAGCATATAACGTCGCATTGGCATCTCATTTACATAAACAGCCCGTTCATTTACAAAACAAAATAGTAACAATTAAATACTTTTAAACGTATTGACAAATAAATAGAAGGGTCTATTTCTACTCTGTGGAATTCTGCTTATTAATCTTTCACTTCAGTGGGGTTACTAGATTGTGTTTCCCGGCATGAGAGCTGGTATGTTTCCCAGCATGAGAGCTGGTATGTCTATATATGTTCATCCTTCCATGTAGCACAAGTTGCATGATAGAATAACCATTATCTATGTGAAGAAAACACCTTCCATAAATTGAAGACGGACGTAATATTCAGATAACTAGTTGCTGGCTTTCTGATTTTCCTCAAAAGTTGAATGTAATATTGCAATGTATTTTTCTTTTCTGTAGGCTCGTGCAAATCCCTCAATATCATCAATCAAGGTAGAAGCTGATTCTAATGCACCAGTAGTAGAAACTGTAAGTAAATAATTGTTATGTAAGAAAATATTTATTGGATGTTCCCCCGAATTAGGCTACTGATAATTGTTAATGTTGCTAGGCTTAGTTTTAATTCATTTTCCAGGATGCAAATATTGTTGGTAATGTCAACGTCTATTGCCTTTCACTAATTGCCTTTGAGGAGGTGGTGGTGAACCATCTTCTTCAACTGTTTGCAGACAGTCTGGTCAGATATTCCTCAATACTGTCGGGTAGAGCGTTGCTGGATTTAGACATGGTGTCTTCCTGTGTTATTGGAGACGTGGTTAATGGGAATCCATCTTTTTGCTAATGCTTGCATAGAAGAAGAGAAAGGTGGACAAAAAGTTGCAGGAGTAGGCCATTCGGTCCTTCGAGCCAGCACCGCCATTCAATATGATCATGGCTGATCATCTAAAATCAATACCCCGTTCCCACTTTTTCCCCATATTCCTTGATCCCTCTAGCCCTAAGAGCTAAATCTAAAGGGGCTGTCCCACGTGGGCAACCTAATCCGCGAGTTAAAAAGAGTGTCTTCGACCTTCCAGCTTGAGGGCACACGCCGGGAAAGCCTCGAGCTGGATCAACCTTCCGTGTTGAAACCGCGAGCTGCATCGACCCGTCCGCGTTTAAACTGCGAGCTGGATCGACCGACCACGCACACACGCATGCGCACACACACACACACATCGCAACGGCGGGGGTCAGGGAAAGCGGGGGAGCGCTGTGTGATGAAGAGGAAGATAAAACGGCTGCACAACGGTAAGTCCTTTAGAGAGTGGCGGGGGGGGGGGGGGGGAAGAAGGGAGGAGTAGTGGAAACACTTTTAAGAAGTTTAATAAAGTTAGCGTGCATTTTACCTACCGGTAGGTCTTCCTGGGTCTTGAAAACTCCAATCAGCCAATCAGCCAAATGCCCGGTCAGCGAAGGACTTTGCCTATGGCTGCCCTCGAGTGCCTGTAACCAAATAGCGACCCCACTCCATTGCACCATGCGTTAAAAAGAGCCATGCCGACCAAAGTTTACTCGCGGAAAATTGTTTCAATATGCTGAAAATTTTTCCACGACCTAGCTGAGGCCGCGAGTATTCGGGAACTTCCCTCGAGCATGAAGGAGAGTTCCAGCGACCTCATAGTACCTGCTAGGACCTCGTGTCAACCATGAGTCGAGTCGAGGGCAAATTACTTTTAAAACTCACAGATTAGGTCGCCCACGTGGGACAGCCCCTTAACTCTCTTGAAAAGAACCAGTGAATTGCCCCCACTGCCTTCTGTCGCAGAGAATTCCACAGATTCACAACTCTCTGGGTGAAAAGGTTTTTCCTCATCTCAGTCCTAAATGGCCTACCTCTTATTCTTAAACTGTGACCCCTGGTTCTGGACTCCCCCAACATCGGGAACATTTTCCTGCATCTAGCCTGTCCAGTCCTCAAAGAATTTGATATGTTTCTATAAGATCTCCTCTCATCCTTCTAAATTCCAGTGAATACAAGCCCAGTCGACCCATTCTTTCATCATATATCAGTCCCGCCATCCCAGGATTTAACCTGGTGAATCTACGTTGCACTTCCTCAATAGCAATAATGTCCTTCCTCAAATTAGGAGACCAAAATTGCACACTATACTCCAGGTGCAGTGTCACCAGGGCCCTGTACAACTGCAGTAGGACCTCCTTGCTCCTAAACTCAAATTATCTCGCAATGAAAGCCAACATGCCATTAGCTTCCTTCACTGCCTGCTGTACCAGCATGCTTAATTTTAGTTACTACAAGCACATCCAAGTCTTGTTGTACCTCCCCTTTTCCTAAGCCAGGACGGGGGAAGCTCCCCCTCCCTCCCGCCACAGGTACCATGTAATCCCATGCTATCTGCTCCATGGTCGGATAGTCGGCAACTAAACCGTCTCCCCCACCTGGTTTTATAGGTGAGGAGGGGGCTGTGGACCCCCAGCAGAACCAAAAACAAGACCTGTCAAAGGGCGGATGAGCTCCTAGCGAGCCAACAGCCATCCACACTTCAGTAGAAGTTGCGATCACTGTCATACATAGCATTGTCGCCAGGAAGTCCTAGTGGGTTGCCAGGAGGTCGAAGGTTCTTGTAGGGTGCTGACCGGTGAATTTCATTGGCTCAATGGGGGAAAAAAATGTTCGTTTTCAGAACCAAGGATAACCGACCAGTAATGTTGTATGTCCGCCGAACTTCACAGCAATGTATCTCTAGCTTCTTAAAAGTTTTCTCCCCCGCCCACTTTTAAAGGACTTACCGTACACTGTGCTTTAGCCGTCTTAATTACAGCGGCAACCTTCCTGTTCATCGCGGTGTGTATCTATATCACCTTGGCTTGGCACCGTGCAAATTTCAGACAGCGCTCCCCCGCTTGCCCTGTCCCCCGCCTGCGATGTGTGTGCTTGTGTGTGTATTTTCAGGTGTCAGTCTCCGGCAGTCGCCTGAAAAATCGCACACTAATCTGTCTCTAATAAATTCATTTTGAAGCTTGCCAAAGGTTCCAGCAGCATTTTTAATGGTACACACAAATGATTCGATGGTCTCACCCACATTCTGGTTATGTGAGAACAATTTCACCCGCTCAATGAGAGGATTGGCTTGAGGGTCACACAGCTGTCAAAACGTTCTTTTGACACGTTCCGAGTCGTCGGGTGATTCAGCAGGGGTAACGACCGCAGCTGCACCATCGACAGGTTGATGAGTTATTTCGTCTCCATACAAAAACTGCTGTGCGCATTCGTAAACTTAATCTCCTGCGAGGTTGAGGAGCATGTTTGCACGTTCCGAGCCGGCTTATCATAGTGAGATGCAGCAATGAAGACATTATACTGTCATTCGAAGAGGCACCAATGGTCTCCAATTTTGCTGTCGAAGACTAGAGGGTCTGGATTTCGGAAGGTTTCAGCCATCTCTGAGAGTGTAAAAAAAACTCTTTAAAAAAAAGCAGCCAAAGTTGATCCGAAGTTCACTTCTGACACCATGTGTAAAGTACCGTTAACACTGAGTCATATAACTTCATAATAAGTACTTAAATAAGAATACATACAGAGACCATAACAACATGTACTGTAGGCTCAAAGTCGTAGCTCAAACTGAAAGTATGGTTGCTTACATTCCACAGGATGGCATGGTGGAAACCCAACATGGATTAAGGTTGTTTTCAACAACGATGATGATGATTTTCCTTATCTGACACCATTCAGATAATAATCTGCTTTCCTGTTCTTGCCACTAAAGTGGATAACCTCACATTTATCCACATTATACTGCATCTGCCATGCATCTACCCACTCGCCCAACCTATCCAAGTCACCCTGCAGCCTCATAGCATCCGCCTCGTAGCTCACACTGCCACCCAGCTTTGTGTCATCCGCAAACTTGGAGATGTTACATTTAATTCCCTCGTCTAAATCGTTAATATATATTGTAAATTACTGCCTTGTGGCACCCCACTCGTCACTGGATGCCATTCTGAAAAGGACCCGTTAATTCCTACTCTTTGCTTCCCTTCTGCCAACAATAATCATAATCGTAATCGTAATATATTAGCCAAGTATGTTTTGCAACATACGAGGAATTTGATTTGCCATTCATTCAACCAAAAAAGCAACAAGATACACAACTACATAAACATTTGATATAAACATCTGCCACAGCAGCTCCTCCACATTCCTCACTGTGATGGAAGGCAATAAAGTCTTACCTTCTTTCCTCTTTTTCTCCCGCGGTCAGGGAAGTCAAACCATCTGCAGTTGGGGCAATTGAAGCTCCCACAGCCGGTGATCGAAGCTCCCACTTCGGGGCGATCAAAGCTCCCGCGATCGGAGCGGTTGAAGCTCCTGCAGCTTGGAGTTCCCGAAGTCGGTCGCTAACCAGGGACTGTGAGCTCCACGAAGTTAAAGGCCGCAGGCTCCCGCAGTTGGAGCTCACAAGGTCCCAGCAACAGATCGCCAGCTCCACGATGTTAGGCCGCAGTGCAGACGGAGATGCAACATGGAAAAAGTTGCATCTCTGTCGAGGAAAGAGATTAAAAAAGTTTCCCCCACCTCCCCCCACATAACACCAAACCAAAGATAAACTAAAACATACATTTTGCAACAAACTAAAAACACAAATTAGGAAAAAGACGAGACAAATCGTTGGTGAGGCACCAGTTCTCTATCCATGTCAATATCCCAACCCCAATATCATGTGCTCTAATTTTGCACACTAATCTCTTGTGTGGGACCTTGCCAAAGGTTTTTTGAAAGTCCAGATACACCACATCCACTGGCTCTCCTTTATCCATTCTACTTGTTACACCTTCAAAAAATTCCAGAAGATTAGCCATACATGATTTCCCCTTCATAAATCCATGCTGACTTTGACCGATCCTGTCACTGCTTTCCAAATGCACTGCTATTACATCTTTTAATGTAATGTAGTGCAATACAATATGGATATAACAGAAAACAGACATTTCTGACTTATGGACAACTTGGTATAAGGACACCTCTCAGGAGCGGAACCCTTGCATATCCATTTCTTGTAAGCCAGGATGGTGCGTGTCTGAGGAGGGAACCTGATAATGTTTGGGTTTCCATATGTCTGCTTCTTTTGCCCTTTGCAGGTAGAAAGCATGAGTTGGGATATACTTTCAGAGTTGCCAAAGCAAGTTACTGAAGTCGTAGTTCGTGAAATACTGTCTTTATGGTGCGACACTGCTTTGTCCTGAGTGATGTTATTTGCTTCTATGTTATTGGAGCTGTATTCGTCCAAGCACATGGAGAATATTTTACTTCTGAGTCACGTGAGTGACTACATGAAGAACCCCGTCCAGCCGCACGTTCGTCATTACGTCAGATGCATTGGTGCAGGTCGACCGGTTGGAGCAGCGGAGCTCCTCCAGCGGTAAGTTTAAACTTCGGGTAAGTGGTATTTCTTACATGTTTTAGGTCTCCTGCAGGAACCTGTTTCAGACGTTTTTGCCGGATGATTTGCGATGGCCGGCGAGGGAACCAGCTAAGGGCTGTGGGGAAACCCTGGACCGACCGCGGAAGCGGGGAGCTGGCGAATGTCGGGTTTCGCGATCGGAGTCACGGATAAGACGGTCAGTGACTCTAGACGTTGGGTTCCCGGGGAGGGGAAAGCCAATATATGCAGTCCCCGGACCGCAGTAGTCCCCAGGATATGGGGTTAAACTGACCTGAACGGTCAGCCTGGGTTCCCGGGGAGGGGAAATCCTATAATATGCGGTTTCCAGACCGCAGTAGTCCCCAGGAGATGGGGTTAAACTGACCTGAACGGTCAGCCCGGGTGCCGGAAGGATTACCGCGGATATGTATATATATATACATATATGGATTCCCGGGGAGGGGAAATCCAGAAGCAATGCGGTTCCCAAACCGCAGTCATCCCCAGGATGTGGGGACAACTGACAAAAACAGTCAACCCGGATGTTGGGAGGGTTCCCCTCCGGGAATGTGAATCTAGAGACACTCCTACAGCAGGAGTTGGGCCAGCGCGGGTCAATGTGAGAGCCCGCGCCAGCAGCACCTTGTTACAGGGCTGCTTCATGGGGATGCCAAGTTTGTGGCAGTGCCAGCTTTTTGGAGAGGCTGTGCCAGCAGCGCCTTTGCTCAGGGCTGCTTCATGGGGATGCCAAGTTATGGCAGTGCCAGCCTATTGGAGAGGCTGTGCCAGCAGCACCTTTGCTCAGGGCTGCTTCATGGGCGTCAGCAGTACCTTTGTTCAGGGCTGCTTCATGGGAATAAGCTGCTTAGTGGGGATGCCAAGTCTATGGCAGTGTAGCAAATAAAGGCAGGCGAGGTCTGTTCATTATGAAAGATGGTAGATTAACAAATGATTGTATAGGTATTCCCATTTACATCATGGGGGATATTTGAGGAAGCATTGCTAGGATAAGGCAATATAACAGAATGATGACAAAAAAGTATTCAAAGAGGACTACTCAGAGTTCAAAAACACTGGTTATGTTTTTGCTAAAATCCACTGTTTAAATTTCAAACTATATTTGAGAAATTGGGCTCTATCCAGTTAAGATTAAGTTGTTGTTATGAAGCAGCCTTCTATTCATTAGACTAATTGGCGATAGTATAGATGGGATTCAGCTATGCAAGTAGGAGAACTGTCATCGTGTTAAATGGTAAACTATAAAGTGCCATGTAGGTCATTGTTAACACAACTTGTTATTACCAGCTGAAGTTACTAAAGTCGCAATGATGGACAAACAGTATTCATTACTGCTCCAGTAGTTGTTAGGTAAATATTTCATTATATTGTAAAATGGTGTTAATGGCCCTAAAAATGGGAAATTGCGGCAGCAGTGCCTTGTAGCAGGCCTGCTTAATGTCACCCTCATGTAGGAGGAGAGCGTGCCTCGTCAGTATTAGTCTGACGGCCGGGTCTGTGGCAAAGTCGGCGTATTGCTGAAGCCGCGCTAGCAGCGCCTTATAACAGGGCTGCTTAATGTCTCCCTCATGTAAGATGGAAGCATGCCGGGTCAGTATAATCTAACGCCAAGTCTGCGGGTATAGCCGTGGAGCATGCCCAAGGGATGAAAGGCACATGCCAGACATACCATGCTTGGTAGCAAGGTTGCCATTCAAACACATATGTAGTGAACACCGCTATCAGGGGGACAATAGAGCCGGCCGCCAAATCTTCTGTTCAGGTAAGACCTGTTTCATAGGCGATACCTGCTATTGAACGAGTAAGGCTTCATAGTTTCGGCGACAACGCACCCCACATCTTCATCTGCAGTAGCGGTTCACTGAAGTTGGTGGCAGCATGAAACTTGGCCAGAGGTTCCACGCATATTACCTGTGTTTCTCTATAACTAAGGGACCACTTACAATTTGGTAAGATGTACACTTGGTTAGACAATACAAATGATTGAGACATTATCATCTACCATGTAAAACTGGACAATACTAGCATTCCAAGCAGGTGATAATTGGGCAGGCTCAGTATAAGGGCCAGGATTGTCTTGCAAGACTGGCTCGGAAATTGGGCCACAGTTGCCGTTCACGGCAGACACTAAATTGCGAATCTCATCTCGATTTTGGAGGTGGAGCAGATTTGCATGACTTACCAATTCTTCACTTATTGGTATCAACTATCTATAGACCCTATGGGCATTGTATGGGTTAAAGAGTGATTGAGCAAATATGCATATCTGCATGCTCAACTTCATGTTGATACATTATGATGGTGGCATATGTTGTAATAATATTTTTATTAAAAGGAATCCATCATAACAATGGTATTACAACTTTTCAAATACACAACCAACTTATTTCAATAAGTATACGGATGTTACAAATAGTAATTATAAACTTCTATTTTTTTTTAAAGTAGAAAAAGAAAAGAATAGATTTTAATCAATAAGAGTGGTGATTAAATAATAATTTTGATTATAAAGAAAGAGAAAAAGAAAGGAGAAAAAATATATGTATATGTATATATCTTGTTATATGTATTTAATTAAAATAAAGTATTATATAGAAAAAGAGAAAGATTATACTATACATCTTAATAGTGAATAACAATTTCAAATAGCAATATTAATGGAGACACGTATACAAATCAAAAAGAAAAACAAAGAGTTATTTTCATCTAATCCTGCCGGGTACCCATTGAGTTGTGATGCCAAGAACAGCTACCCCTTCAAATATTCTGTATATGGAGACCATATCTGTTCAAAGAGTTCGTATTTGTCCATTAGGACAAATCTGATTCTTTCCAAATGCAACGTCTCCAACATTTCCACTGTCGACATTTTAATTGTGGGGGATAATGTTCCCTTCCAAAGTTTCAATATTAATTTTTTCCCTATTATCAAACAGCAATCCAATAAATTTCTTTGGTTTACTGTTAATGTTAGATTTGAATCTGGAACTCCTAATATTATTAATTTTGGATCTGGGTCTAGTTTAATTTTAAGAACTTCAGAAATAACTCTAAAGATTTCTATAAAATAATAATTAAGTTTTATACATGTTACAAAACTATGCGTTAAATTAGCTTCCAAGTTCTGACATTTATCACAAATAGGAGAAATGTTAGAATAAATTCTATTTAATTTCGTTTTTGAATAATGTAATCTGTGTAATACCTTAAATTGTATCAATATATGTCTAGCATTTAATGAGCAACGATGTATACATTGTAGGCTTTCTTCCCAAATTTCCTTCGTTATAGATAAACCCATTTCATTTTCCCATGTTTGTCGATATATTTCCGAAGTTGGGATTTCCTTATCCAAAATAGTATTATATATATACGCTATTAATTTTTCTGTATTTGGGTGTTTATTAAACAATTCATCTAATAATCCTGGTTTTCTATTTTTATAGTCTTGCGTATTTAACTTAATATAATTTCTAATTTGTAAATACCTAAATATGTTATTTGACTGCAATCCATAGATATCCTGTAACTCTTGAAATGAGAGAAATTTTCCTTCCTTATAAAGGTGTTCTATCCTTTTAATTCCTAAATCATTCCAATGTTTAAACCCCTTGTCTAATATAGAGGGCTTAAACAAAGGATTATTCATAATTGGCAAACAAAGTGACAAATTATCCATATGTAGGGTCTTAACTATTTGTTTGCAAATACGTCTATTGCTATGAATTATAGGGTTGTTACCATACAGTTTTTTTTGTACTTCCCTTGGTGCAAAAAGAATCGAACCTACATCAAAAGGCAAACAGTCTTCCTTTTCCATCTTTAGCCAGCTTGGTTCATGATCTGAATTTACCAACCAAAAATTCATATTCTTAATCTGAATTGCCCAGAAATAATATAGGAAATTTGGTAGTGCTAGTCCACCATTTATTTTAGATTTACATAGATGTTTTTTACTTATTCGATGGTTTTTATAGTCCCAAATAAAACTATTAACCAAAGTATCTATATTTTTAAAAACCATTTTAGGGAGATATAAGGGGATTACTTGAAATAAATATAACAATTGTGGTAAAAAAATCATTTTTATAGCATTTATTCTACCGATCATTGATATAGGTAGTGTTTTCCAATATAAAATATATTTTTTTAGTTTATTTAATAATTGAGGGTAATTATATTTAAATAGACAGTTATACGATTTAGATTAGATTTACATTAATTCCTAGATATTTGAGTTTGTCCGTGTGATGGTGGCATATGTTAGTCACATGGGTGCAATCAATTAAAGACTCCTGTAATGGTTACATAATCTCATTTGCCACAGGAGAATCATCAAGTATAGGTCAATGGCAACACAGAATTGGTGTTGAATCACACCGTATTATGAAACTCTGGTTCCATGGAACACCAAATATGGATATGTATGTTTTTCATGCTTATTCACGGGTTGCAAAATATGTGGCATAACAGTGGCGAGAGATACATTCTCGCTACAAGGAGAAGGAAGGTCTTTTATGTCTTCCTCCATTTGCTTCATCAATCGGGGCTTCAAATAAAGTCATTAAGAGCCCATTTTAGGTTCCTATTGTGTGATTGGTTTATGCAATGTTGATTCCCGATTTGTCGGGAATAATAATATAACCTTATATGGTTATTTTAAACGTAACTTTGATGGTTCAGCCTGAGGCTTGGGAAATCAGCCATTGCATGATAAATCAAATTATGTTCTGCAGATTCAATAAACTGCCCTAAGGCTTGGGTTGTTACATCTATCCTTCTATGTTCAGAGTGCTTGAATAGCACCAAAAAAGCAGGATTTTCTTTCCAGGAGATGAGAAGAGTTTGTTTAATGCTCAGGTTACATTGAAAACGGTATAGATTACTGACGATTGGAGTTCATGTTAAATTATCTTTTGTCAATAATTGAGTTGTACGGCCATTAACTGTGCCAACGTGCCTTCTCATTGAATTGGCTGTAGCAAACGAGACCCACCTGTCGGGTTCACTACGGATATCAAGTTTATAAGGATATCTTAACAAAAGGTCTTCCAGGACCAGTACAATGCCGTATGGGACGTTGACATTTGTGAAAACTATTTCACCAGGGGGCTCCAGCTACATCCTTAACTTTGGCCGGAGCTCATTAGGTAGTTATCCTTCTGGCGCTGGTTAGCGCAGCAGGTTCAGTCGCTACATAATTGCGACGGTACAGGATGATTACATCTGTAAATATAATATATAATATTTTATGTTTATAAATACCTGAGCAGAGCAGAAGGGGTGTCAGGTCTCAAAATAGTTACCGGCACGCCAGGGGACCTTTGGTGACGTAAGCACACATATATACAACAATACGTCAAGGTCACCAAGAGCCTACGAGGTTCTGAACTAGCAATGTTTGTTAGTCACAAAAAACTTAGAAGAACGTATCTGTTCAAGCTACTCCAGGTGATAAAACGGAGTATGCGTTATGTAGGAATGGATTCTTATTCCAGATCTCATTCCACCAGGGCTGCTACATCATCAGCAGCAAGGGTATTTACGATCCACTAGACCACATCCTTACGGCTGCAGCATGGTCCAACGAATGAATCTCCAAACATTTATAATAACCCATTGCTAGACCAAGGGTATTTGTCAATTTTATTTTATGTTCTAGTTTTATTTCCCATCTGTATGCATTATTTTCCTTCATTTGTCAATGAAGCAGTTGTGGTTGTGTAGACTCATTTCTCACAGCATTAAATCACAGAGCTTTGAAGTCTTCACGTAGTCACTCACGTGACTCCGAAGTAAAATAGTAAGATTAAACGAGCTTACTAGTTTCAAGTTTGATCTTTATTTTATGAGGGACTATGTGCCCTCTGCTCCCAACCCTCATAAATGTCATCTGGTAGTTCTAGTCTTCTGTTATCTTACTATTATACTTCAGTCACTATTACCTGTGATTTCACACCGCTGCTTTGAAGATTGACTCATGTGCAGCTGGACGGGGTTCTTCACGTAGTCCCTCATCGTAATTCCTCATACAGTAAAGATCAAACTTCAAACTGGTAAGTTCTCATTTAATCTTACTATTCTATCTTGTTCCTGGTAGCTAATGGTAAGGTCTTTTCTCCTGAATGGCCACAATATTTGTATGGTTGGTACAGCAGTTATTTGCCCAGTCACTGGTGACCGCAGAATATTTTATATAAAGGATCCAGTGATGATAAAGCCTCTGGATGTCAAGCTGGCTACAATCTTTTATTGGACATGATCATGGGACATTTTATTGGACATGGTCTGGGACATTGATCAATGTAGATATTCAGCCCTTCAATACGACTCTGCCATGAAGAGCATAGACCTATAAGAAGTAGGAACAGGAATGGGCCATTCTGCCTCCTGGTCTGCCTTGCCATTCAGTTGAATCATGGCTAATCTTACTTCCACAAGTCCATGTTGCTGCCCTTCACCTAGGGCCAGTGAGGGGCCCATCAATGAGGGGCCCTTGATCCCCTCACCGATTAAGAATAGTAAGATTAAACGAGAACTTACCAGTTTGAAGTTTGATCTTTATTTTATGAGGAGTCGAGTTGAGGGACTACGTGAATAGAAGCCCGTACAGCCGTTGGTGCGTCAATCTTCAAAGCAGCGGAATGAATTCACAGCTAACAATGACCGAAGTATAACGGTAAGATGATAAAACTAGAACTACCAGATGAGATCTATGAGGGTGGGAGCGGAGGGCACGTAGTCCCTCAACTCAACTCCTCATAAAATAAAGATCAAACTTCAAACTGGTAAGTTCTCGTTTAATCTTACTATTTTACTTCGGAGTCACGTGAGTGACTACGTGAAGACTTCAAAGCACTGTGAATTCACGCCGCAGACTCAAATCCGACGTTCACACTGACTGGATTGACGCAAAAGTCGTTAACAATCAATCATGCATCAGTAATACATTTGTTAAATGGAATAACAGTTTATTTACAAACAGATCATAACAAACCCCTCTAACTCAAGGGAAAAATGTAACAGTACTGACACCAGAATCAGCAAACACCCCGAGCCTTGAAATCGGCTTGTGACAAAACCTCTGAAAATTAGCTCACTGAACCATCCTGCGGCCGCGAGGACCTTGCAATCGTTTGCACCGACACCTTACTGTGTGGTTTTTTGTGACTAATAAACAAAGCCAACTCTGTTCCTCTCAGAGGTTTAGTAATCTCAATGTAAAGAGATAAATGTGAGACTATACAGAAGCGATCATCTGCGGGGTATGCTGAAAACACCATCTTACATCCTGTCATGCCTCTTTTATTATGTTTAAGCAAATCATAGATATAAAATATAATGGCATCAGCCGACACATGCATTCTATCTAGCCGTAGCTTTTGCAATGTTTGTACACGTTGGGCTGAAACCAACACCAGAAGCATGACCACCTTCATAGTTACTTTGGCTATAGATAGGCTTGTAACCGGAGCCCACTGGCAAAGAAGCATAAAAACCTCACTCACATTGCAAATACCGGCATACCTGAGTTTAGGAGGATTAGAATTGAAACTCCCTTCATGAATCGTGAACTAACGGATGTGTCCCTACTGTATGCAATTCTGCATTCATAGGTAAATAAGAAGACAGAGCACTTCTGGCTGAATTAATTGCACTGTAACTTAATTTTTTTGGTCAAAATAAAGAGTTGACAAACTCCAATACATCCGTGATCCCTGACGTGTGGTATACAATATCCTGCTGTAGGCAGAATTGCTCCCACTTCCTTATATAGGTGATATATTGCTGCTGTGTACTATCCCTGCAGGCCGACGTGAGAACATCCACCGTCCGATGAGACAGTCCTCTCCCCAGGTATGGCCTCCTTATAATCTGCAAATTAACAGATCAATACGATCCTATAAAGGATGTTGATCCCCAGTGACTGGATTTACCAGTAGGTTTTTTATTCTTGGGCATAAGCATGTAAGGCCCTAGCCATTTGTAATACAACGGGAAACCATGCTCGTGTAGGCCAATCTGGCACTACCAATACCCCTGAAGCGGAGTCCTCCTTGATCTTTTGCAAACATCTGCTGATGAGACAGAATGAAGGAAATACATACACAAACATTCCTCCCCCAATGCAGCGAAAATGCATCCACTGCTACTGCCCCAGTATCTGGTTACTATGAAACATATCTAGGTAACTGATGATTTAATCGAGATGCAAACAAGTCAATATCTGGCAATGCATACTGATCAATCATTTGGTTAAACACATCCTGATTTAACATCCATTCAATGTTGTCATTAACTGACGTGACCTCTACCTGGCAAATAAAGTGCTGAAAGCCAGATATTTTGGTCAATACACCAGCTCCAAATCTGGTTAGCCAGTCTATCACAAGACTGTGACTTAACTCCACCCATGTGGTTTACATATGCCACTGCTGTGGTGTTGTGAATCTGAGCTGCACATGCAGATCCCTCCTTGTAGAACAATAAGCTTTGAGCCCATACCAGGTGCCCAACAACTCTAAATAATCAGTCCCTCTTAATTGAGGAAGCGATGTCTCATCCACATTCCATCTGCCTCCACAACTAGAAGACATATCTGTTGCACCCCAACCCAGTGCACTCACATCAGTCTGTAATATCAGTGACGGTGATTCCACGAAACCTTCCTTAAATTTTTTGAAACATGTACTATCCACCATTGTATGTCAGCAATCGCTCCAGCTGACAACTGCATAGGCCTATCAAAAATAGCCCCTTTGTATTCTCAGTGCCTGTTTCCTTTGATGGTTGTAATTGTTGATAATGCAGAGGACAATACTGCACAGCTGGAAAAGCTGCAACAACTTCCCAATAAAACTGGCTACTTGTCTAATCAAAGGCCGTTGTTCTCCAACGAGATTAACACAGTCCTCAATTAACTGATTCAATTTATCCCTGGGCAAAGTTACCAACATGTGATTGGAATTAATGGTAAATCCCAGATAATCAATAATTTGGACTGGTGATAATTTAGATTTACCTGGGTGAATAACAAATCCCATTTGTTCAAAATGATTTTAACAACTGAAACTGATGATTGAGTTTCAGCATGAGTCTTTCCAACAATCAGAAATCATCTAAATAGGCCATTACCACATGCCCCTGAGCTCTAAGCAATGCTAACACAGGTTTTACCAATTTAGTAAATAATCTAGGAGCTGAAGTTAATCCATTCGGCAATGTCCTGAATTGCCACAGCTCAGTCATCCAAACAAATTTCAAATATCTTCTATCATCACCATGAATAGACACTGCGTAATACGCATTCTTTAAATCAATGGTTGCCATATAATACCCTTTGGACACTAGATGTTTGCCCGTGGTAAAGTTCTCCATTTTGAAATGCCTATAACAAACAAATTTGGTCAAATTCGATAAATCCAGAATAATTCTACATCCCCCCAGTCTTTTTAGATCTGGGAAATATACTTGACAGAAATTGTTGACTTTGATAGACAGAAGGCTCAATTACCCCTTCTCATGTAACGACTGAATCTCTGCTTGAATAAGCACATTTTCCTCATCTGAAAATAAGTTTACTACTAGGAAAATGTTGACTAGGTAGACTGTCCCTTATAGTAAAATCCAATTTTTCACCCCCTTCAATACACTAAGTATGAACAAATCTGATGTCAACTGCTGCCATTGTTTGAGAAACAATTTTTACCTTCCCCAATTTGAACAGGAACATCAGTTAATTCATTGTCTGTCAATGGTATATTCCTTACCAGCATCTTTCCTTGCGGCCTTGTTGTCCTCGACTTCTTGTAGAGAACCTTTTTTGCCTTGCTTCCAGCTGGCTTAATGAGAGCCATGGTTATAACAACCTCATAACAGTCTTTGACCCTTTTTGCAAAATTACCACCAAACAACAGATTTCGTGGTGGTACACTGGTTTCAAAATGCATTACAAAGGAGTTCCAGTTCATCCTGCTGTGCTTCAACCATATCATTTGTATCAATAACTTTCACCACAGCTGTAATACCTGCTGACAACAGTTTAAGCACTTTTTAAAACTTCATCTCCTGGGCCCTAGCAGTAAAACCCATCTATGACCAAATTTGGTGACTAACCACCGGTACCTTCAGGAGATCTCAATTAACAGGAGCTTTATAGTTTTTTGCTACTTCATCCATAGCTAGCTACTCCTGTAACTGGTGGGAGAGCATATACTGAATGGCTTCAGCCAATTCTACATCAATCGCCTTTCCTGCCTCTCTACACTCAGCAAACTTCCCAGCAATGTTCGGAATTACCTCCCACCGAACACCTTTACTGCTCTCCCCCAGCAAAAAACTGCCCTGATAGAACATCCTCCTCACAGGCAGGATAGTTCTGCAGCCCTGAAACAGGTGCTGCTAGCACAAGCTCTCCATCAGCCTGGCTTGGGCATCACTCCCTCCTCACGGAGCTGGAACATCCTCCTCACAGGCAGGATAGTTCTGCAGCCCTGAAACAGGTGCTGCTAGCACAAGCTCTCCATCAGCCTGGCTTGGGCATCACTCCTCCCCACGGAGCTGGTCCCTGTCGAGCATTCTTTTGAAATAGAATCTCGACGTGGGAGAGCCGTGAGCAAACGGACTCTCCTATGGAGGGTATAACCTCCAGGCCCGACTCATTTACGGGCCACAGAGACTTGCCAGCGGCCCCCTACTGACAAGCCTCCACTGCCCCCCGGCAGTGGGTCCGCAACCACTGGCTGTGTAGCCAGCACCGGACCAGGTGTACCAGACGGGCTTCCATCCTCAACACTCTCCTGCCACTTTACCTTTCTACCCCCGGAGCGCCTCGCCAACACCTTCTTCCCTTTCTGCAACATATCTACAAAAACTCCCAACCGTCGCAGAAAAAGACCTGTGGTAAAGTATTTCAACAAACCTTACCTCGTTTCAACTTGTTAACGAAAACTGCAGATGCTGGAGAATGGAGGGTGAAGTCTGAAGAAGGGTCTCGACCCGAAACGTCGCCCATCTCCTTCGCTCCTTAGATGCCGCTGCACCCCGCTGAATTCTCCAGCTTTCCATGTAACCCGCGGTTTAAACTTACCGCTCGGAGGAGCGCTGCTGCTCCCCCCGCCCGACTGCACCAGCGTCTGACGTCATGACGCACCAACGGCTGTACGGGCTTCTATTCACGTAGTCACTCACGTGACTCCGAAGTAAAATCTATCTGAAGCTTAAATTTAGCCAGGGACTCTGCTTTGCAGCTCTCTGTGGTAAAGAGTATCAAAGAAGAAATTCTTCCTCATGCCAATCTAAAATTTGGAATCGAGAACCAGAGGACATAGATTAAGGTGAGGGGGGAAAGTTAATAGAAAATAGGTGCAGGAGGAGGCCATTTGGCCCTTCGAGCCAGCACCGCCATTCATTGTGATCATGGCTGATCGCAATGACTAATAGGAACTTGATGGACAACATTTTCACACAGAGGGTGGTGGGTATATGGAGCGAGTTTCCGGAAGAGGTAGTTGAGGCCGGTAGTAAGTATCGCAATGTTTTTAAGAAACATTTGGACAGGTACATGGATGGGATAGGTTTAGAGAAATTTGGACCAAAAGGAGGCATGTGGGACAGTGTAATGGGACATGCTGGTTGGGGTGGGCAAGTTGTGCCGAAAGGCCTGTTTCCTCTTTATTCTGGGACCTTGCTCTCTGACTCCGGACTCATAAAATGAAACATTTTCCCAGAGTTTACTCTGTCTAATCCATTTAAGATTATAAATTTCAATAAGATTGCCTTTTCTAAACTCTAGTGAGTAGAGTCGCAATCTAGCTCATCTATTTTGTGTCACCTGCAAAGTTGAACAGGTATCTGTGCTTCTTCCTTCCAGGTCACTAATATCAATCATAATCCTAGCACTGACCCCTCTTGTACCCTCACAAATCATAGGTTGTCAATCTGGCAATGATCCCCTTATCCTTATTTGTAATATTTGTAACAGCCCGACCGACCCCTCGCAGCACTCACCGGCCTACCGACAGCCCGACTGACCCTTCGCAGCACTCACCGGCCTACCAACAACCCGACCGACCCTTGCAGCAATCACCGGCCTACCAACTGCCCGACCGACCCTTCGCAGGACTCACCGGCCATCCAACCACTCTCACCATCCACCGGCAGACCGACAGCCCGACCAATCCTCCACAGCATCCATTGGCCTACCGACAAGCCCGACCGACAGACCGAACCGACTGACCTGACCCTAACCCTAATCCTAACCCTAGCTGTGCATTTGTTATTTATCATTTTTATTTAACAGTTCACATCATAACTTTATAAAGATAAATCAATTGAAAAGCAAAATGATCAGCAAGGTTAGCATTACCTTTATTCCTTGGAAACCTTGCTTTTGCTATTGATGTAATGAGGAGGCAGCCATGATCCCAAGGTCCTCGCTGCCTAGCGACCATAAAACAAAGAGCGGGATTGGTCAATTTGCATCCGACCTCAATGTCAAACGTGCATTGATTGGACAATTACTACTCGGAATATTGGATGTTTTTCTCATATTTAAACAAAATGTGCAGGTTTTGCTCTTGAAGAGTTTCAGGTATAATTTATATAATATTTTTACACAATATGTTAAAAATTCAGGTAGTTCCGTGAGTTGGGTCACGAACCTGAACGAAAAAGCTCCTTGGCCCACAGCCTATTGCTGCTTCCTGCCAGTACTGATTAATTTGTCATTCAATCTGATCATAGCTGATCTTTTACTTCGCTATTCAACAATTTGACTTCCACGGCATTATGTATAAGAGCGACTTCTACAGGTTCACAAACCTGATAGTAAATAAATGTTTTCTTGCATCAGTCCTGTAGCTAACCCCCATAATCTGAGACTTTCATCTTTGGTTCTAGATCCTCCCCCACCCCCCAGCTAGGGAAAAGACCCTGTTGGATTCAGCCCTTTCAGAATGCTACACTTGTCAATTGTCAGTCCATACCAATATATTGTTCAGACTTCAAGGCATGGTTTAGAGAAGTTGTGAATGGAATTGAATGTTGTGCAATTGTCTGTAAATAAATAAGTTTCTCATCTTCCAATGGAACATCTACATTTCTAATCTTATAAAGTCTTTCATTAAATAGCACTTGGGAACATTGGGTGCAACCCCGGTTTACTATTTTACATTTCTGCCTTCTGGGAGTGAGGGATTCTGGGAGTTAGGGATTCAGTATTTAGTAGTAAAGTTTAAAGGATAAGTTTTTTGTGTTTTTTTTAGTAATTTGGGAGTAAGGTATGGCAGTAGAGATTGGCCCCATGGTTTGTTCAGCCTGCAACATGTGGGAGATCAGGAGATGGTCGGTGTCCCTGGTGACTACGTTTGCAGGAAGTGTGTCCAGCTGCAGCTCCTGGCAGATCGCATTGAACGATTGGAACTGCGGCTGGATTCATACTGGAGCATCCACGATGCGAGAGAAAGTCGTGGATAGCACGTACAGTGAGTTGGTCACACCGCAGGCAAAAGGTAGGAGGACAAGAAGGGAACGGGTGGCCAATAGCCAGCAAAGCAGTAGGCAGGTAGTGCAGGAGTCCCCTGTGGTTATCTCCCTCCTAAACAGGTATACCATTTTGGATACTGTTGAGGGAGATGGCTCATCAGGGGAATGCAGCAGCAGCCAGGTTCATGGCACCATGGGTGGCTCTGCAGCACATGAGGGGGGGAAAAAAGAGGGGAAGGGCAATAGTAATAGGGGATTCAAAATTGTCAGGGGAATAGATAGGCGTTTCTGCGGCCGCAAACGAGACTCCAGGATGGTATGTTGCCTCCCTGGTGCAAAGGTCAGGGATGTCACTGAACGGCTGCAGAACATTCTGGAGGGGGAGGGTGAACAGCCAGTTGTCGTGGTGCATGTTGGCACCAACGATATAGGTAAAAAAAGGGATGAGGTCCTACAAGGTGAATTTAGGGAGCTAGGAGATAAACTTAAAAGTAGGACCTCAAAGGTAGTAATCTCCGGATTACTACCAGTACCACGGGCCAGTCAGAGTAGAAATAGGAGGATAATGCAAATGAATACGTGGCTTGAAAAGTGGTGCAAGGGGGAGGGATTCAAATTTTTAGGGCACTGGGACCAGTTCTGGGGGAGGTGGGACCGGTACAAACAGGACGGTTTGCACCTGGAATGGAATGGAACCAATGTTCTTGGGGGAGTGTTTGCTAGTGCTGTCGGGGAGGATTTAAACTAATGTGGCAGGGGGATGGGTACAAGAGCAGAGAGGCAGGAGGGTGTAAAATGAGGGTAGAAGCATTAGGTAGCAAGGTGAAAGGTAAAAGTGGCAGGCACAAAACCAGGGCTAAAATCAAAAAGGGCCACTTTTCAGCAAAATTGTATAAGGGGTTAAATGCGTTGTAAAGACAAGCCTGAAGGCTTTTGTGTCTCAATGCAAGGAGTATTCGTAATAAGGTGGACGAGTTGAACGTGCAGATAGATATTAATGATTATGATATAGTTGGGATCACGGAGACATGGCTCCAGGGTGACGTAGGCTGGGAGCTGAACATCCAGGGATATTCAATATTCAGGAGGGATAGAGAGAAAGGAAAAGGAGGTGGAGTAGCGTTGCTGGTTAGAGAGGAGATTAAAGCAATGGAAAGGAAGGACATTAGCTTGGAGGATGTGGAATCGGTATGGGTAGAGCTACAAAACACTAAGGGGCAGAAAACGCTGGTGGGTGTTGTGTACAGGCCACCTAACAGTAGCAGAGAAGTTGGGGATGGTATCAAACAGGAAATTAGAAATGCGTGCGACAAAGGCAAAACAGTTTATAATGGGTGACCAATCTACATATAGATTGGGTTAATCAAATTGGCAGGGGTGCTGAGGAAGAGGATTTTTTGGAATGTATGCGGGATAGTTATCTAAATCAACATGTAGAGGAACCAACGAGAGAGCAGGCTATTTTAGACTGGGTTTTGAGTAATGAGGAAGGGGTAATTAGCCGTCTTGTTGTACGTGCCCCCTTGGGCAAGAGTGACCATAATATGGTTGAGTTCTCCATTAGGATGGAGAGTGACATTGTTAATTCAGAAACAATGGTTCTGAACTTAAAGAAAGGTAACTTTGAGGGTATGAGACGTGAATTGGCCAAGATTGACTGGCAATTAATTCTAAAAGGGTTGACGGTGGATATACAATGGAAGACATTTAAAGACTGCATGGATGAACTACAAAAATTGTTCATCCCAGTTTGGCAAAAGAATAAATCGGGGGAAGGTAGTGCATCCGTGGATAACAAGGGAAATCAGGGATAGTATCAAAGCAAAGGATGATGCGTACAAAGTAGCCAGAAAAAAAGCAGCATACCAGAGGACTGGGAGAAATTCAGAGACCAGCAGAGGAGGACAAAGGGCTTAATTAGGAAAGGAAAAAATAGATTATGAAAGAGAACTGGCAGGGAACATAAAAACTGACTGCAAAAGTTTTTATAGATATGTGAAGAGAAAGAGGTTAGTTAAAACAAATGTAGGTCCCTTGCAGTCAGAAACAGGTGAGTTGATCATGGGGAACAAGGATATGGCGGACCAATTGAATAACTACTTTGGTTCCGTCTTCACTAAGGAAGACATAAATAATCTGCCTGAAATAGCAGGGGACTGTGGGTCAAAGGAGGAATTGAGTGAAATCCAGGTCAGTCGGGAAGTGGTGTTGGGTAAATTGAATAGATTAAAGGCCGATAAATCCCCAGGGCCAGATAGGCTGCATCCCAGAGTACTTAAGGAAGTAGCTCAGGAAATAGTGGATGCATTAGTGATAATCTTTCAAAACTCTTTAGATTCTGGAGTAGTTCCTGAGGATTGGCGGGTAGCAAATGTAACCCCTCTTTTTAAGAAGGGAGGGAGAGAGAAAACGGGGAATTTACAGACCAGTTAGTCTAACATCGGTAGTGGGGGGGGAAACTGCTAGAGTCAGTTATTAAAGATGGGATAGCAGCACATTTGGAAAGTGGTGAAATCATTGGACAAAGTCAGCATGGATTTACAAAAGGTAAATCATGTCTGACGAATCTTGTGGAATTTTTCGAGGATGTAACTAGTAGCGTGGATAAGGGAGAACCAGTGGATGTGGTATATCTGGACTTCCAGAAGGCTTTCGACAAGGTCCCACATAAGAGATTAGTATACAAACTTAAAGCATACTGTATTAGGGGTTCAGTATTGATGTGGATAGAGAACTGGCTGGCAAACAGGAAGCAAAGAGTAGGAGGTATAAACGGGTCCTTTTCACAATGGCAGGCAGTAACTAGTGGGGTACCGCAGGGCTCAGTGCTGGGACCCCAGCTATTTACAATATATATTAATGATCTGGATGAGGGAATTGAAGGCAATATCTCCAAGTTTGCGGATGACACTAAGCTGGGGGGCAGTGTTCGCTGTGAGGAGGATGCTAGGAGACTGCAAGGTGACTTGGATAGGCTGGGTGAGTGGGCAAATGTTTGGCAGATGCAGTATAATGTGGATAAATGTGAGGTTATCCACTTTGGTGGCAAAAACAGGAAAGCAGACTATTATTTAAATGGTGGCCGATTAGGGAAAAGGGGAGATGCAGCGAGGACCTGGGTGTCATGGTACACCAGTCATTGAAAGTAGGCATGCAGGTGCAGCAGGCAGTGAAAAAAAGCGAATGGTATGTTAGCTTTCATAGCAAAATGATTTGAGTACAGGAGCAGGGAGGTTCTACTTCAGTTGTACAGGGTCTTGGTGAGACCACACCTGGAGTATTGCGTTGCAGTTTTGGTCTCCAAATCTGAGGAAGGACATTATTGCCATAGAGGGAGTGCAGAGAAGGTTCACCAGACTGATTCCTGGGATGTCAGGACTGTCTTATGAAGAAAGACTGGATAGACTCGGTTTATACTCTCTGGAATTTAGGAGATTAAGAGGGGATCTTATAGAAACGTACAAAATTCTTAAGGGGTTGGACAGGCTAGATGCAGGAAGATTGTTCCCGATGTTGGGGAAGTCCAGGACAAGGGGTCACAGCTTAAGGATAAGGGGGAAATCCTTTAAGACCGAGATGAGAAAGACTTTCTTCACACAGAGAGTGGTGAGTCTCTGGAACTCTCTGCCACAGAGGGTAGTTGAGGCCAGTTCATTGGCTATATTTAAGAGTGAGTTGGATGTGGCCCTTGTGGCTAAGGGGATCAGAGGGGTATGGAGAGAAGGCAGGTACGGGATACTGAGTTGGATGATCAGCCATGATCATATTGAATGGCGGTGCAGGCTCGAAGGGCTGAATGGCCTACTCCTGCACCTAATTTCTATGTTTCTATGTTTCTTGGGACATTACCCTGAGAAATGCCTACAGATATGACCTGGGACTTAGATAACAGGCCTCTAGTGATCACAACATTATGCAATCATAAGCAATCAAACCCACTGTTCTGATCTCCAACAACCATAGGCATCTTCGTTTGAGTGGGATGTAACTTCAACCATTGGAGAAGTGTATGCTCTTCATTCATATTGAGTTAATGTTTTTCTGGAGCTCAATGTTCCCTGGTTGTCAAGGTGAACACTTTTACATTGCTGTAATTCAGCTCTGTGTTCCGTGTTTGAAGGCTTTGACGTGGCCTTGGTAAAATCCAAACTGCTTCAACAGGCAGGTTATTGGTGAGGAAATGCCTCTTGATCACACTATCAAAGAGCCCTCCATCATTTTCCTTTTAGATTTGTTTTCTCTTTGATCTCATTGACCAGTTTTACAAGAGTATCTTAATGCAGCATTTATGCAAATGCTTCCTTCATCTCAATGGAACCTCATCTCTGCAATTCAGCACATTGGTTCATCTTTGGATGAGAGATTACTGATCTGAAACATTAACCCAGTTTGTTTCTCCATAGGTTTTCCTTGATCCGTTAAGTATTTCTCACATTTTCTATTTCTGTTTCATATTTGCACCATTTGCACTTTTCAGTCATTGTCCACATTTCATTTGCCTGCTTAGTGTGGACAAGACATAACCAGGCATCTTCCTACTTTGCTTGATGATGATCAATATTGTAACTGTACTGGACAATTTGCACATGGCATGCTGGATCTTGAGCTCCAAAAATGCAAGAAATTAAAGAGAGTTGTGAATATAATCTACACTATAGACTAATTTCCACCTCGCTCATTCCCTTTTCTCCCCTCTCCTGTCGAGCAGAAGATACAACCGTCTGAAAGCATATACCACCAGAATCAGGAACAACTTCCCTGCAGTTATCATATCACTGAATGGTCCTATCATAAGCTAAGTATCATTCCAAGCTCCCAACCTACCTCTTGGCTGCCCCTGCACTTATTTTTATCAACACATGTTTTTCTGTTCTATAACATTGCAACACCAAATTCTGTTCAGGCATTTTTGACTTTCCACTACCTGTTGTTTTTTGTGTATGGCTTGATTGTACTAATATATAGTATGATTTGATACCTGTACAAACAAAAACAAGAAACACAAAAGTGCTTTTTTAAGCATTGGTGTTAGCCAAACATACCAAAACCTCCAAATTTAGCTCTAGTTTAGTTACCAGATGTACTGCTTTTGGTTAAGGTACCTTGTATTTGTGAACGGGTAATTCCACTCGATGATAATTATATATATACTACGCCGCATATGAAAGTTTTAAAACTGCAATGACATTGCATTTATTTTCAGATATCCTGTGTCACTGAGCAATGGTAATGTCCTGCATTTGGAATTGCATGTGTGATAAGTTTAATATGTGTATCTTATTGATAAAAGAGTGATAGCATGGAAATTAAATCCTCTGGCATGACTGTGGACCTGTTACCTTCACAATTCAGCATTCAGCTCAAGAACAGTATTGTCACATGTAATAGAAGCTTCTCAGCATCTTTCCATATTAATCTAGTTTGGGAAGAAACTAGAAGGAAAAAGGCTAACAAGTTTCACAAGAGTGGGGGGTGGGTGTTGGAGGAAAATTGAAGAAGAATATTTTAAGCTATTTATTAAATTCTGAAATGCCACCTATTTCTCGACTATTTGTCTAGAACTAATTTTTATATTACTGACACTTTCAATATGACAGATTGATCAATTATTGTACAGCTGTCCTGTAACTCATCTTTATAAGTTATTAATAGCAATTAAAATGTCCCACTCAGACTTTCCAAAATGTATCAGTTTGTGATTGGGAATTAACCTTTTGAGTTCTGAATGCTTTTACTGTTTTTTGTGCAAACTTTCTGAGCCATGATGCAGCAGCAAGAATAAACTAAAGTAGCAGAAATTGATAACTGGAATTGCAGAACGTAGTTCTGAAAAGCTAGGTACAGATGTTTTTTTTGTTTTGTTACTGTAATCTTTATAGGATTACTGACTCAGTTTGATTAGTTCTTTAACCAGTAACGGTGGAAAATAATGATTTCTGTTCAATGCACCACATTAGTATTTTTTCTCTTTTAAAAGAAAAAAAATAATGTGATGCATTGAACAGAAATCATTATTTTCCACTGTTGCTGATTAAAGAACTAATCAAAAAGTGTCTGGTATATGTAAAACGTTCAGTAAAAATTGCAGGTTAGTTTTAGGCTTAAAAGTTTTAGTGTAACAATTTTCAGAACATTTGCAAATGAAGCTGCAATAATTGGTTAATAAGAGCATTTACTACAATAGCAGCTGTTGGAAACTAATCTTAGTGGTGCGGAATGTTTTAACCATCTCTTGAGTCCCACAGTCCTTTATCTCACAGCTCCTGCTACGTTCCCACCACCTTTGATTCCATCAACAAAACCTGCAGACAGCCTCAAGTCTTACCATATTACAGCTTTGGTTTCAGCTGTCCAGATGCAGAAGGAAGTTAGTCTTAGGGGTTTCTCTTTGTGGCATGGTTGTGATAAAACTGTGGCGGTCTTATCTCTCCCTTAGGTCGTAGCTCTTTATGACTATACAGCGCATCGATCAGATGAGCTAACCATCCAGCGTTATGACATGATCCAAGTGCTGTACAAAGATAATGTGAACTGGTGGTTTGGTCGCTTAGCCAATGGAAAGCAGGGCTACTTTCCAGCAAATTATGTAGCTAATGAGAGTAAGTTGGCTTTCATTTCTTACTCCTTTATTTCTTTGTCTCTAACAGATAATACAATTTTGTTTTTCCTACTTGCTTTTAAAAAGAGGAACTTCAATATCTTGTAAATATGTGCCATTTTAACAGGAATACATGAAGAAATACAACCGAGTCAACAGGACAACAATCCTGTTTTAGCAACTGAAGATGAAGAGGCAGAAGTGAAATCCTCAACACCCACCAAGGTAGAAATAATATGAAAGTAGAGAGCTTTAAAATGGTAATATTTTTAAAGGCCAAACACTGCAGGTGCTGGTAAATTGATATAAAACAGAAAACGCTGGAAGTATTTGGCAGGTCAGGCAGCACCTGTGGAAAGAGAGGCAGCGCTAACATTTCACGTCAGTGGCCTTGCATCAAAAGCAATAAATGTTGAAGTTGAAACTTGTTTTAAATAATTATTGAGATAGAGTAAACGGGGAAGATAAGAAAGAACAAAAGAATATCTGAGCCAGTGTGCCAAGCATGAACTGACAAAAAGGATAATGGGGCAACGTAAAAGCAGATAGTAATGCAACAAGAAACATAAGATGGTGATGGAGAAACTGTAAGCAACAGCAAGATCACCACTAGCACCAGCTGTCCAAAAAATTGTTGTAGTTGTTATGATTGTAAAATTACTTCAACTTCACTCTCCTATGCACTCCTCCAAGGTTATTCAGTATGAGTTTGAGAAACATGACCTTAGCCATAAATTCAGTTGTGCAATGTGTACATAAAAATGGAGGAACTAAATGTTAGTGTTAAATTGATGGCAAATGTTGGTAGATCATTCACAGAATGCTTCACACGAGAGGATCGTAGAGTGACACAGTGCTGCTGCTGCACAGTCCAGGCATCTGGGTTCAATTTTGACCTTGGCGGCTGTCTGTGTAAAGTATATACATTCTGCTTGTGACCATATACAGTGTCCCCCATAATGTTTGGGACAAAGACCCATCATTTATTTATTTTCCTCTGTACTCCACAATTTGAGATTTGTAATAGAAAAAAATCACATGTGGTTAAAGTGCACATTGTCAGATTTTATTAAAGGCCATTTTTATACATTTTGGTTTCACCATGTAGAAATTACAGCTGTGTTTATACATAGTCCCCCCCCATTTCAAGGTACCATGATGTTTGGGACACACGGCTTCATAGGTATTTGTAATTGCTCAGGTGTGTTTAATTGCCTCGGTAATGCAGATGTAAGAGAGCTCTCAGCACCTAGTCCTTCCTCCAGTCTTTCCATCACCTTTGGAAACTTTTATTGCTGTTTATTAACATTAGGACCAAAGTTGTGTCAATGAAAGTCAAATAAGCCATTATAAGACTGAGAACCAAGAATAAAACATAGAGACATCAGCCAAACTTTAGGCTTACCAAAATCAACTGTTTGGAACATCATTAAGAAGAAAGAGAGCACTGGTGAGCTTACTAATTGCAAAGGGACTGGCAGGCCAAGGAAGACCTCCACAGCTGATGACGGAATTCTCTCTATAATAAAGAAAAATCCCCAAACACCTGTCTGACAGATCAGAAACACTTTTCAGGAGTCAGGTGCGGATTTGTCAATGACTGCATGACGTTGCTGTGTCCCAAACATTATGGTGCCCTGAAATGGGGGGGACTGTATAAAAACTGCTGTAATTTCTACATGGTGAAACCAAAATGTATAAAAATGGCCTTTATTAAAATCTGACAATGTGCACTTTAACCACATGTGATTTTTTTCTATTACAAATCTCAAATTGTGGAGTACAGAGGCAAATAAATAAATGATGGGTCTATGTCCCAAACGTTATGGGGGACATTGTACATTCTGTCTGGATGTTCCAGTTTCCAGTCAGATCCCTAAGTAGTTTATTTGGTTACTGTACATTACCTCTAAGAGTAGGCAAATGTCAAAAGTACCAAATAGAAGTTGATAGCATGCAAGAAAGAAACAAGGGAAAAGGAAAGGAATTGATTGATGGGGGATAACCTGGTTGTATGCTGTAATAAGTAAGTAAGGGATGAAAGATCAAATCACATTTGTATCTGTTTAGCACACACAAGCACCTAAAGCATGTATTATTCTAGAGTGGGACCAATCATTGTGCTAATCACAAAGATTGATCCCACTACAGTGAAATTGTATAGAGTCATCACATTGTCTGTATCATGAATACAAAAGCACATCTGAGTATCATCTACTTGCAAGCTATTAGGAAGTTAAAGATCCAAGGCTCAGTTACACAGAAATTTGAAACTGCAACAACTTAAGAGCTTTGAGAATATTTAAGTTGGAGCCCCTTTTCATTAAGAGCGAAATAGGTCATTGAGTAATAGACCAGGGCAGAGGAAAGGTGGTGGTAGGGAGCGCTGAATGATGCGGGATCAAAGGGTTCTGAACAGGAGGGCGTGTTCCACAGGAATCTTCTGAGAAGCATGGAAGTCTCCACTTATCCAAGGAGCATTGCATCCAGAGGAATTAAAAAAATAAAAATTAAAAAAACAGTGATGATCACTGCAGTAGATCAAGAAGGTGCCATCAGTTTCAAAAAGGCACGAGCAATTATTGCAGGCCTCCCTGTGATGTGCATCAGCCACAATTGATAGCAAATTAAGTGAAACACAAAGCCCTGAATAATGCAGCTTCCGTTCTATTCCTGTGTTACTGATTTCCTCTCCATAAATCATGAAAACCAAAACCAAAAAAAAGCTATCTATTATTATATATTCAAGAACAAAACCATCAAATCGGTATTTAGCTTTGCCCCTTTACCGTGATCCCTTGTGGCTGCAGCCTAGCTGATGGATGGTTGCAGTCTTTGTCCCTTAGGAGATTATAGATAATCACAAGGAAATGTGAGGAACAGTGAGCACAGATGATTTAGCTTTAGACACTGCTATATTGTTATAAATTGTAGTAGTCTGGGGCAGCTAGCTGAGAGGCAACTGTGAGGACATTATTGGAGAGATTATGGTGGGAGCACACATATACCTCCTTGATTTATGCACCATGGGCCAACTGCCACTTCATCAATCCAAGCAAACAACTCTCACATCTTGGCATCTTCAATTATTGATATGAAGCTGCAATGTTGGTACATTCTAGGACCCGGATCTGGTTCAACAACGACAAGCCCTGGTTTACAGCAGAACTCACTCCGCCAGTCTAAAGATGAGGCCTACAGGAGCGGGGATGCAGACCTCTACAGGCGGGCCAAGTACAAGCTGCGAAGTGGAATCAGAAGTGTCAAGAAAAGGAATTCTGAGAAATTGAGGTGCAAGTTCTCAGCTAATGACTCTTCAGTTTGGAAGGGCTTGCAAGAAATTACCAGCTACAAGAGGAGACCCCCCCCCCCCCCTGCTCCTTGGGCAATAGTCAGCAAACCAACGACCTGAACGAGTTCCACTGCAGGTTCGATAAACAGAAACTTAACCCTGGTACCCCCTTCCCCCACTTCCCAATCACCACTTCGCACCTGCTCACAGCCTTAATCCAGTCTGCAAAGACTGGACACTTCCCAACCCAATCCTCCCCAGTCACCACTTCGCACCTACTTACAGCCTGACTCCATTCTGCAAAGACTGGACCCTTCCCCGCCCACCCCTCTCTAATCACCACTTAACACCCACCTACAGCCTGACTCCAGTCTGCAAAGACTGGGCCCTCGTCCACTACCCACCCTTCCTTGCTGCCCAACATCAGTCTGGCCACTTCTCCATCACCAACAATAGAAATTGAGGAGGTGGAGAGTCTATTCAGAAGACAGAAAAGCTGGAAATCTCCAGGACCGGACAATGTTTCCCCCTCTACCCTCAAGCTCTGTGCCAAACAACTGGCACCGGTCTACACAGATATTTTCAACCAGTCCCTGCAAACCTGTACTGTCCCTGCCTGCTTCAAAGTCTCCACTATTGTCCCTGTACCCAAAGAGACAAGGATTACTGGTCTTAATTACTACAGACCCATCGCACTGACATCTATAGTCATGAAGACCCTTGATAGACTTGTGCTGGCCCAGCTGAAAAATATCACAAACCCCCTGCTGGACCCTGTGCAGTTTGCATACCAGGCCAATAGATCAGTGGATGACGCAGTCAACCTAGGCCTGCACTTCATCCTCCGGCATCTAGACTGCCAGGGGACCTATGCAAGGATTTTGTTTGTGGATTTTAGCTCTACATTCAACACCATTGTGCCAGAGCTACTTCACTCCAAACTCTCCCAGTTGACTGTGGCTGAACCCCTCTATCAGTGGATCACCAACTTCCTGACAGACAGGAAGCAGCATGTGAGGCTGGGAAAGCACATCTCGGACACGCAGACCCTCAGCATAGGAGCACCGCAAGGCTGCGTACTCTCTCCTCTCCTTTACTCTCTCTACACCAACGACTGCACCTCGACAGACTCCTCTGTCAAGCTTCTCAAGTTTGCGGACGACACAACCCTGATTGATCCAGGATGGGGAGGAATCTGCCTACAGACAGGAAGTGACACAGCTGGTGTCCGGGTGCCTTTGTAACAACCTGGAGCTCAATACTCTTAAGACGGTGGAATTGATAGTAGACTTCAGGAGGGCTCCCCCTCCCCTCCCCCCATTCACCATCAACAACACCACAGTCACATCTGTGGAGTCCTTTAAGTTCTTTGGAACCATCATCTCCAAGGACCTTAAATGGGGGCCACCATCGACCACAGTCAAAAAAGTCCAACAGAGGATGTACTTCCTGTGGCAGCTGAGAAAACAATCTTCCACAGGCAGTGATGGTCCAATTCTATACTGCCATCATAGAGTCCGTCCTCACCTTCTCCATCATGGTCTAGTTTGGCTCAGCCACCAAGCACGACATCCAGAGGCTGCAGCGAATCGTTCGATCAGCTGAGAAGGTTGTTGGCTGCAACCTTGCCCCCCATTGACGAACTGTACACTACAAGGGCGAGGAAGCAAGCGGGCAAGATCATCTCTGACCCCTCTCACCGTGGCCACAAACTCTTTGAAGCACTTCCCTCTGGAAGGCGACTCCGGACTGTCAAAGCCACCACAGTCAGACATAAAAACAACTTTTTTTCCACGAGCAGCAGCTCAACTTAATAACCAAAAGTCTGCAGCCTCCTTTTGCACTGCTATTTTATTTCATTCACATGTTTAAACTTTAATGTTTTATTCTTAATGTTTTATGTTTTATTCTTAATGGTTTACTGTATGTCGTGATGTTACATGCTAGCGGAGCACCAAAGGAAAGTCCTTGTATGTGTACATACTTGGCCAATAAACTTATTCATTCATTCAAGTTGGAGCAGTTTCTCTTCTGTACACCTCTCGCAAACTTTCAAGCTAATATCATATGTAAGTAATTGTGCATTCTCATCAGTCTTTAATAATAGAATGCCCCAAAACAGAACTAGTGTGCGATCTCACTCCTGGCATATGTACTTTTTCCCTTGGTATGTTGCAGGCCACTTGTCTGATATGTTCCCATGTACAAGATCCTGCCCCATAGTTATCCCTTACAGTTTACAAAGTTCCAGTATATGAGCATTCTCCCTTCTTGTTGAAGTAGCTATGAAGAATTGTAAGCTTATGGTTAATATTTTTAATGGTATGAGCAGCTAAGTAACAGGAAAAAGAGTAATGGTGAAAAGGTGTTTTTTTCAGACTAGAGGGAACTATATAATGGTTCCCCAGGGGTTGGTGCTTGGACCACTGTTTTTCTTACTATATATTAATGATGTGGACGTGGATGTGCAAGGCAACATTTTTAAATTTTCAAATGGCACAGTACACAGAGGTGTAGAGAACTGTGAAGAGGTTTGTAAAACACTTTCATGAGATGTAGAAAGGCAGGTGCAATGGATGACAGATACAATTTAATGTAAGAAATAAAGCAGGAATTTTAGTAGGAGGAATGTGAAGAGGCATTATAAACTAAAGGACACAATTTTGAAAGAGGCACAATAACACGGAGATCTGCATATAGTTGTACTTTGTTGGAAGAGGCATGGCAGGTTCAGAAGGTTGTTAAGAAGTATCCAGGACCCTGGGCTTTTGAACAGAAACAGAACAAGACCAAGCAAGTCATGATGACCCATTATAAAACAGCTGGATAAGTATGTAAAATATGCATGCAACACTTGAGGAAAGATTGTAAAGGCTTCAGAGTGGGTGCAGATTAGTTAAAGATATCTAAAATCATGAATGGTACAGGTAGAGTAGATTGAGAAACAACTGCTCCCTTTGTCAGAGATCTATGATATATAGAATGAAGATCATTGGCCAAAATATAGTCTTTAGTCTTTACTTTACTTTACTTTGGAGGTACAGCATGAAAATAGGCACTTCTCTGCGCCAACCAGCGATGACCCCATACACTAACACTATTCTAAACACCAGTGACAATTTACATTGCTATCAAAGCCAATTAACCTACAAGCCTGTTTAAGAAGGTGTGAGTTCATCGGTGAGACCAAGTGTAGGCTTGGCGATCGCTTCGCCGAACACCTCCGCTCAATACGCAATAACCAACCTGATCTCCCAGTGGCGCAGCACTTCAACTCCCCCTTCTATTCCGAATCAGGCCTTTCTGTCCTCAGCCTCCTCCATGGCCAGAGTGAGGACCACCGTAAATTGGAGGAGCAGCACCTCATATTTCGCTTGGGCAGTTTGCACGCCAGCGGTATGAACATTGACTTCTCTAATTTCAGGTAGTCCTTACATTCTCCGCCCCTTCTCAGCTCTCCCTCAGCCCACGCTCCACCTTTTCCTTTCTTCTTCCTGCCCCCACCCTCACATCAGTCTGAAGAACGGTCTCGGCCCGAAACATTGCCTATTTCCTTTGCTGCCTCACCCGCTGAGTTTCTCCAGCATTTTTGTCTAACCTACAAGTCTACATGTCTTTGGTGTGAGGGAGGAAACCGGAGCACCCAGAGAAAACCCAGGTGGTCATGGGGAGAAGGTACAAACTCCATACAGAGGGGCACTTAATCAGGATCAAACCCGGGTCTCTGACGCCGTAAAGGCAGCAGCTCTACCACTGCACCACTGTGCCCCTCTCAAAGTGGTAGGAGTTTTGTTTTAAACACTAAGTGTGTTGGTGTCTACTGTATAAACCAAGGGTTGGAAGTGGGGTAGCTTATCATCTGGACTGGTAAAGGTTGGAGATAAAACATGTTCCAAGTTGCAAAGAAAGGGAAGAACAGTGGAATTATACTGTAGAAGGTGGGAGAGAGTAAATTACATTAACAGTAGTGGTAGCATTAATTAAAAAAAAATATTGAGGTGGAAATAGCGATGCCTTCATCTGAAATTGTTGAACTCTGTGCCGAGGCCAAAGCTGTAATATTTTCCATTGAAAGCAGTGCTGGGTGAGGACAGAGGAGGAGTGTGAGAATGATTAATGTGGCAAGCAACCACAGGATAATGCTTGTGCATTCAATGGAGGTGTAGGGTGACTTAATCTGCATTTGTAGAGGAGACTGCTTTGTTAACAGTAAGTACTGTTCAAAGCATAGTATCATACAGAAATGAATGATAGTAGGAAGAACTCAAAAAATAGCTTTTCCAATTTGTGGTAGTGTGAAAGCTTCCATGAAAAGAGGTGAAGTTTGTTAGATATGTAAGAGTGAAGCCCAGTTATCATGGAGTGAACAATTCAATTTGAAAAGCTGAAAGGAAAGAAAACAAAAAGGTGTCTTTTATGTCTGAATCAGACTGGAACTCTCAGAAATGGTGAAAGATGATTCATTGAGTGGAGGAAGTTGAAGATGGGGAAAGCCCTGTTGTGATGTGGAAGGAGTGCGATGGTAAAAGCAGAATTGTGGGAAACGTTTTGGTAGAGGGGAACCCTTGGTTGAATAATAAGAGGGAATGCCCCACCACAATTGTCAAAAGATGACTCCTTGTAATGTATAGTAAATGATGTGAGTGACTCCAATTTAGAGTCATTTTAAAATACATGCATTGGTAGATGAGGGAAAATCATGAACTGGACATTGGTTAGAATTCCCTGATCATTTTCAAATTACTGTTGTGAGTTTTTTTATCCAGCTGAGAAGATAAATGGGGATTTTGATGGAGATCTCACCCATAAATAATGTTTTCAATAGTGCCGCACTCTCTTCACTGCATGTTATTTCTTCGATGCTTTCAAAATAGTATCGTGACATTCAGGAAATCTTCATGTGCTCTCGTTGAGTGCTATGGAATCGTAGAAACTGCTGCTTAACGGGCAAGTACTTATTACAGAAAAAAATATATATATACAAAATGAGGCCAAATATCCCTTTGACCTTGCTCATCCATTCAACAAAATTAAAACTTGAACCTCTTTAACATATGATGCACATGTCCAAAAATCTTTGGATCTCCATCTAAAATATGCTTAAAATAGCTGTATCCCTATCCCTGTAGCTCATGGGATAGAAAATTCCAAAGGTTTGCAATCCTCTGGTGAAAAACGTAGTCCTCATTTCAGTCCTAAATGTTTGATCCCTTATCTTGTGCTCCTCTCCAGCCAGAGGAGTCTTGCTTTTGAATGAAATGAAAGGTCTTTTTCCCGTTCAGAAATTTATTGCCATCAAATAGTCAAGAAAAACATGCACCCATATTTAAGGTTCATATTTCAAAACAAATTGGCCTGATAGAATCATGAGGGGAATTTATAGGGTGAATGTACAGCCTTTTATCCACCCCAGGGTAATCAAGAACCAAACGACGAATGATTAAGGTAAGAGGGGAAAGGTTTAAAAGGAACCCGAGGTGCAACTTTTTCACTCAGTGGGTGGTGGGTATATGGAATGAGCTGCCACGGGTAGTTGAGGCAGGTAAAAGGCAGTTGACAACAGGTAAAAGACAGTAGGACAACTACATGGATAGGAAAGTTGTTGAGCGATGTGGACCAAATGTTGGCAAATGGGACCAGCTTAGATGGGGCATCAGGGTACCTGAGTTGGGCCAAAGGGCCTGTTTCGGTATTGTATAACTTTGACTCTATGACACAAAAGATAATACAAGAGATAAACATACAGCTACACAGAGCATTAACATTTATTCTTCTTAACAAAATAAATGTTCCTATTTTTGTGCAGAGTTAATACAAACCACACACATACATTTGGATATGGCCCCAAGTGTACTTACAAGATCTTAATACTATTTTGGTTTTACCTCTCTGTAAAATGGCATCTCCTGCATTATGGGAATGGTAGAGGCCTGTATTTTTTCCTCCTTGGCCTACAGATTGTAACCACATATGGGTAGATACATCAGGCAGGTTTAGCATTTTCAAACAAGCTGCATTTATTCCAAGTACAGGAAGCCTGTGGTTTTGCATATGTGTTGAGACGAAGTAGTCCAAGTAAACCCCCCACCACCTTCATTTCTTACACACTCTGCTCCTTTTGTTCTCCTACAGATGTCAGCAGTCATCAGCAAGTCAGGGGACCTCAAGTTGATATCTGAGCATGACACAGATACAGAGTCACCTGTGAAACCGTGAGTAACATCATTTCAACTACACACTTATCAAATTTTAAGAATATCCATTTTACTAAGAAAAGTAGATATTGTTTCCTTGAATTATTTCTGAATTAGAAGAACGTTGTTCATATCTTGTAAATTTGGATGGTTTTGTGGTGAGGATCTGATATCAGTAAGGATCAAGGATTAAGTGAGAAACAAATCATTACCAGAGAACGGAAAAAAACACGCAGCTCATTCTGGAAAGAAAGAGGAAGTTAATATTTCAGGTTTGTCCTTTCACCAGCACATTAATTTTGTCACTAATGGACAGGTTAGATCTCTTCAGAGGGATATGGTCTCCATATATTGAATATTTACAGAGTCACAACGGCTCGGTACGAGGGCTTGACTGAGGCCTGAATATTAGAATGGATGAAGAAATATATATAATAAATCATGCCTATATCTCCAATGACGAATTAATGATTAACACTCCATTCGCTTTCATATGTTCTTCATTATTTATCTCTATCTTTTCCTACTTTATAAAAAATAAAAAAAAAGTGTATAGAAGCATATAATCTTAAATTTTAATCTTAATAATAATATCAATATTATTAATATCATGAAAGTATATAATGATGTATTTTCATCTATGTAAAACAGTGTAATTTTCATAAATATGTTTCTATAACAAAAAATATTTAACAAAAAATAATTTTGTCACATGGCATTGACAGCATTTCTGGCGATCCAGAATATTTCTGCCAAAGAGCAACCTTGTCAAGGGAATTTGAAAGAAAAGTGAAGAATGTTGCAGAATTTGTGTTCATAATGGCAAGCGACTGTCACTGACAGCACAGATTATAGACACGAAGTCCATCATTTTAAAGAACTCAAATGATAACTGCATGGGTGGAAATCCCGGGGGGGGCCGGGGGGGAACACGTTCTCCCCCCCTCTGTTTTGAGAGGTGGGGGATGATTCCCCCCCCCCCCCCCATTTTTTGTAATCCAGAATTTAAAACTGCTTGAAATCTCCGCTTTCCACGAGGCAGTGCGGATGGGACTGCTGATCGAGGGCGCCGATTGGACGAGAGAGATGTCGGTCAGCAGGCAAAGGGGGTGGGACCATGATCATTCAGCGCGATGATTGGAGGAGGGAAGTGTCCGTCAGAGGCAGAAGTAGGGGGGTGGGACTGAGGATCGAGCACGGTGATTGGAGGAGGGAGACGTCCGTAGGGCAAAGATCAGAACGGAACTTGATTTTCATGTCCAGGTCCAGCTAAAAACTCTTGGCAGCCCTGCACAAAGACCTGTGCCTCATCCGCGGCCAGGATCGATCCCGGGTCTCCGGTGCTGCATTCGTTGCCGCACCGCCACTGGACCATCCCCGTCCCCACTCGAGTGCCCCCCACACCCGGGGGTGGCCAGAGACGTCGGGAGTCAAACAGGAGCGGTGCCCACAGCCAGCGCAGAGATGCAGCGCTAAACCCAGCTCAACTCTGCCTGCCAATGACGGCCCAGGTTTAAAGCCAGCGCGGAGAAGCAGCGCTAGCTCCACGGCTCCCGACTGGTGTCGCATCAGTCCAGGCAGGGCTGTAGGTTAACCCGGCAAGACAGGCAGAGTTGAGCTGCATTTAGCGCTGCTTTTCCGCGCTGGCTGTGGGCCTTACGTGATTTTTTTCGGCGACTGCCGGCACCCGTCACTGATTACCATTCATACGGCACACGGCTGAAGCCTCCGAAGCCTTGTGTGTGTGTGTGCATGCGCGTGCGGCCACCATGAAATTGTGTGTACCCTGTTCCCCGGTCTCCTCCATGTTTTGATAGCAATATCCGTGCCTGGATAACCATACAATATCACCTATTAGAGTGATGCACATCTTCTGGTCACTGATCTGGTCATTTCTTCTGAATGCATTTCCTACCTGTCTAAGGAGCTGTTCTTTTCAGAGCAAATTATTCTCATTGTTATCAGCTGTCCCATTTGATGCCCAAGTGAGATTCACGTTAATGTTCTCTCCATAGCCACAAATTGCCAATGCAGTTTGGCCAATCTGCAGATGCCTGAGCATGCAAATATTTAGCTGGAACTATATCTTGCTCTTTCTTGTGCCTGCTTTACCTTAGTTGTGGTAGAATTTCAGTCAATCATGGATCTACAATGAATGTGCAATGTATGTGAGAAACTACATTAGGTGATTCGACCTGTCTGTCTGCGTACACCTCCCTTACCCTCATCCTGTTTGGTTTAGCTCCATGATTTAATCCGTCGATTGTCATTGTCATCTGTATGTAAAATAAAAAAGTGTTTTGATGGATAATGTACACATTTCATCAGCATTTTGAACTGGCAATAAATAGATTTCACTCCAGCATTGATTTGAGCATTAGTATTGCCAAAGGCTTTGGGGAATGAATGCAAAACTAGAGGCAGAGGTTACTACTTTTCTTTGGATTTAGTAAATCCTTTAGATTATCTGATGACAGAAGTTTAGAGAAAACAGGTGTCTTTACTTTTATTCCTTTCATCTAGGTAGTTAATCCTTTCATCGGAATCTTTTAGTAAACCTTAATTTACAGTTTTAAGGTGAGAGGACCAAAGTTTAAAGGAGTAAGTTTAGTTTAGAGATACAGCATAGAAACAGACCTTTTGCCCACCGGGTCCAGACCGACCAGTGTTCACCCACTGGTTCTATGTTATCCCACTTTTGCATCCGACACACTAGGGGCAACTTACGGAATGAATGAATGAATACTTTATTGTCACAGTGAAATTCTGTGCTTGCATAGCCACGGTATGCAATAGTCGCCCATGAAGGGCACTTTCAAAGTTACAAATTTCCCCCCGTGCCAGTTCCCCCTTTGTTCTTCCCCAATCCCCTCCCTCAAGACAGTCCCCCACTCCAGGTACTCCACCGTTCCTCCCACTCCCTCACGGTGGTCCCCCATTTCAGGGCACCATAATGTTTGGGACACATGGCTTCACAGGTGTTTGTAATTGCTCAGGTGTGTTTAAATGCCTCCTTAATGCAGGTATAAGAGATCTCTCAGCACCTAGTCTTTCGTCCAGTCTTTCCATCACCTTTGAAAACTTTTATTGTTGTTTATCAACATGAGGACCAAAGTTGTGTCAATTAAAGTCAAAGAAGCCATAATGAGACTGAGAAACAAGAATAAATCTGTTAGAGACATCAGCCAAACCTTAGGCTTACCAAAATCAACTGTTTGGAACATCATTAAGAAGAAAGAGAGCACTGGTGAGCTTACTAATCGCAAAGGGACTGGCAGGCCAAGGAAGATCTCCACAGCTGATGACAGAGGAATTCTCCCTACTATATAATAAAGAAAAATCCCCAAACACCAGATCAGAAACACTTTTCAGTGAGGTGTGGATTTGTTAATGACCAATGTCCACAGAAGTCTTCATGAACAGAAATACAGAGGCTACACTGCAAGATGCAAACCACTGGTTAGCCGCAAAAATAGGATGGCCCGGTTACAGTTTGCCAAGAAGTACTTAAAACATCAGCCACACTTCTGGAAAAAGGTCTTGTGGACAGATGAGATGAATATTAACATATATCTGAGTAATGGCAAGAGCAAAGAATGGAGGAGAGAAGGAACTGCCCAAGATCCAAAGCATACTACCTCATCTGTGAAACACGGTGGTGGGGGTGTTATGGCCTGGGCATGTATGGCTCCTGAAGGTACTGGCTCACTTATCTTCATTAATGATACAATTGCTGATGGTAGTAGCATAATGAATTCTGAAGTGTATAGACACATCCTATCTGCTCAAGTTCAAACAAATGCCTCAAAACTCATTGGCCGGCGGTTCATTCTACAGCAAGACAATGATCCCAAACAAACTGCTAAAGCAACAAAGGAGTTTTTCACAGCTAAAAAATGGTCAATTCTTGAGTGGCCGTCAATCACCAGATCTGAACCCAATTGAGCATATCTTTTATATGCTGAAGAGAAAACTGAAGGGGACTAGCCCCCAAAACAAGCTAAAGATGGCTGCAATACAGGCCTGGCTAGAGCATCACCAGAGAAGACACCCAGCAACTGGTGTACATGAATCGCAGACTTCAAGCAGTCATTGCATGCAAAGGATATGCAACAAAATACTAAACATGACTACTTTCATTTACATGACATTGCTGTGTCCCAACATTATGGTGCCCTGAAATGGGGGGACTGTATAAACACAGCTGTAATTTCTACATGGTGAAACCAAAATGTATAAAAATGGCCTTTATTAAAATCTGTCAATGTACACTTTAACCACATGTGATTTGTTTTTATTACAAATCTCAAATTGTGGTGTAAGGAGGCAAATAAATAAATGATGGGTCTTTGTCCCAAACATTATAGAGGGCACTGTAGATCAGCAAACATTGAATGGCGAGTAAACTTGATGGGCCAAATGGCCTAATTCTGCTCCATGAACTTATGAAGACTGTCTTGATTTTTTACTCTCGGGTCTTGCAATGTTGACGTGCAATTTGTCCTCTGCGTGCAACTGTCTAAGGAGTTGTCACTTATAATGTTAAATGATGAACTATTTAAAATGCCCGAAGAATGGTTGTTGCTTTATATTGATGCACTGCTTGTGAAATCAGCAAATAAAACCACTGTCTTTAGTTACTGACACTTGCTACTTTTCCAGTGCGTCACAGAAAAAGAAAAAAAAGAAACCAGCAGCCAAAGCATTCGATGTAACAACATTTGAATCTATTTTACCGGTCGCTGAAGTTGATCATAAAATGGATGCAAAAACCACAATGAAGAAAAAAAAGAAAAAAACTCTCCAAACCCCAAGTACAAGTGGAGAATGAAATGGTGCGCTTAAGCTGGAGTAGAACACCCATTAAACAAGCCTGTTGCTATCAATGGGAACGTGTAAAAGCAGTAACATAGATGATTGCAATGGTTGTGTTCCTTGTATAGAATAGGATCCTATAGGTTTTTTATTAAACAGTAATGTGGATGATTACAATGGATGTGTTCTTTGTATAAAGAAGCACGCAATAGTTTTTTTTACAATACAACAAGTATTGGTTTATAAATACAGCATTAGATAAATGTGTTTAAATAGTTTATAAAAAGTCAATGTTTTCTTCCAGTCATGGGATTTTGAAGAAAACAAATGGACTGTTCACCATCACAATAATAAGGTTTATGGGGTGGTTTATTTAACAATTGAAATAATCAAACTTTACTGTGTATTGTATATACATCAGCTGCAGGAAAATTACCAACTGAGAATTAATTATATTTAAATAGACCCTTGTCACTAGAATAAGATTAATGTTTGTCTCATAGATATTATATTCAGCTTTTTGTTACCAAATTTGTCTTTTTTATTTTAATATTTTGGTTTAAGGTTACAATGCATCTGTTTCTGTGATTTGATGAAGATCATCATTATATTTATATTTATATTCCAGTTCATTATAATACAGCATAGGTACTGGTTATGGTATAATGTATCTGAACAGATGTCCCATTAGTCAGAACAGCACATCTCACTATTCTGGAATAATTTTACATGAGATACAGCCAATCTCATTATATCAATACAAATGATAATTTCTCACTAGCCAAATCGACCTACATTTTTAAATTAAACATTTATTTACAATATGCAACCTGCTTAAAAATATGTTGTCATCAATATCAATCTACATTTCAGACTTGTATGATACCTGTATGCTACCTGTCAAATGTAAAGATTTGTACTGATTGCAGACTAATATTTTTTACTTTGCTGTTACTATAGGAAAAATGATGCCATTTTAGCCTTAATCATTAGTGGAAGAATTCTGTCACAATGTTATACTTGGATATTTTTATACCCCTTCCTACATTTTAGGTTATTAATTTTTATATTAACAGATTTTGGGAATGTCTTTTGGTTATCTTTTTCTGTAGCAGACGAATATAATTTCAGCAATAAATTTATTATAAATTTGACCCTTGATTATTCATTTTCTTTGTCTCTGGTAGAAATCTAAAGTCTTTGTGCTTTTGCTAAATGAGATGACAAAACTCTGTGAATGTTTTAGTGGTCCCATGGAGTTCACTGATTTTCTTTTATGTATCAGCACAGAAAACGCTGTAATATGAATCATCAACAAGCAGCTCTTGTATTGAATCTGAATAGTATCCGAATGCATTTCATGGAAAGATTCTTTAAATCAAAGGTGACCAAAATCTATTGAGCCAGATTTCAGTCTTTAGTGAAACAACAGGGCTCACTAAAGATCTTGCAGAAATATTTAATAATTTCTGTACCTCTTGGATTTAACCATCATTTACTATCATATATCAGTTTTGGAGGATTTCAGCATACAAGCTACAGTGATGGCATCAAAGTAGCCAATCTCATTGAAGAACACTTCTAGACTGAAAAGTTAGTAAATAAAAGAACATCTTTTAACTAACTAAATACTTTAAGGTGAAAATAATAGATTGAAATGTACATATAAAATGCAGGTAAAATGAGTTCGCTAGGAGCAAAGACGTATTTAAGCAGTAATTGAGAGTTTTGTTTTTAACAGTCTCATTATGTCACAAAGAACAAAGTTTCAAATGATGTATTTTACAGCAAGAATATTTTTATCAAATGCCTTGTAATTTTCCTTGATTGCACTGCAACAGTGCTCCCTGTGGATAATAGGGAATTACCGGCAGCAACATATGGATTCCCACGATCATCTTCACATATGCTTTCTCCAGCGATTGCAATCGGACATATTTAATTATAGCCGTACTGTCATTCTCACTGTAAATACCAGGGTGTTGTTCTTCTGTATGCTTTGTTAATTTTCATATTGGAACATAGCTGGAAAAAAAATTCTAAATGATTAATTAAGAGACTAAGAAAAATTTTTTCACTCAGAGTGGTGGTAATACGAATTCACTCCTTGAAAGTGTGGTAGAGGCAGAAACGTGTTGCAGCTTCTTTACACTTTCTTAATGCCAAGACATCATGTTTCCCTGAATCTCTTCAATCTAACTTTAGCCTTAATTAAACAAACTGTTCTCATACTTTTTTATTTCTCAATGACAGTTCAATTTAAAATATTTCTTCATTTGTCTGCCGTTGTTTTCCACTAGTAAATCTTTTAATGTAATTTCCTTAGCCAATGCACCCTTCGTGCCAACATAATTGACTTTAGTTCCAACTGTGTCCCTGTCAAAATACATACAAATTCAATCATGTTGCAATCACACTTCCTTAGAGGATTCATTTCAATGAGGCAACATGCTAACTCTTAAAAAAAGCAAACAAAAGGCATTGCCTTTCCCACAATCTCATTTCTCAATTAATTCACTCCCCAATTTTCTCTTTTTAGGTGGCCTTAAAGTATTTCAACCATTTTTTAAAATTGTTTTTATGGTTATCTCCTATTTCCACCCATACTGATCACACTTCCTGTCCTTCTGTGCCAAGATTATTCCCCACAAGTGCACTTATGATCCTTTATTATCAGGGCTTTCCTCTCCCCACCCCAACTATTCAATTTTTTTCTGTTCTTTTGAATTGTCACATGCATAGAATGGTTAATAATGAAACATGAAAAGGTGCATTCAAATAATTAGTTATGGAATTAATGTATCAATTTATGAAACAGAGCCTTGTCCTCCATGTTTCCTTGGTAAAACATAATGCACATGTTATGGAGAAACTCTGTTGGACAGTGTCTTGCAATGTTATTGAAATTTAAAAAAAAGATGGAGGAATTAATATGGGTGGATCCCACCAAAGTTCAGAGTGATTAGGAGACAGCATGACAGCTGACAGTCCATGCTGACAAGTGGTCTAAAACAGACCAGCCATAATTGTTTCCTGGTTAATTGAATGTCAGGATCACTTAGAGTGAACAATGGTCCCACATAAGCATGCACAGACAGCAGTGAAAAATTGCTGGGTTGTTGGCCTTTCTGGGAGACGGGAGATGCAGAGTTACTAATGAGGTACAACATTCATTACTTCCTTCTGCTCTAATTACTCAGGTGAATGAAGTAAACTTCGTCCATAGAAGGGAGGGAGGGAAAGCACAAGCATTCAAAACCAAGGCCGGACATTTTTGAAAAAATGTCATGAATATATATGCTTTTCTGAGTACATTCAAGATGAAGAATTTTTGATTTTTATATGTTAAGGGGATCAGGAGGATGGGGTTTCTGCAGGAAGGTTACACCAAGCTCAAAGATGAGCCTCGATCTTAATGGGGTGATAAAGGCACAAGGAGCTAAATGGCTTCTTGCTTCTATGAATGACTTGCAGTTTAAGACAAGTTTAATTCTTTGCAACAGAAGGATGTGGAGGCCAAGTCAGAGGATTTTTTTAAGGCACAGATAGATAGGTTCTTGATTAGTACAGGTGTCAGAGGTTATGGGGAGAAGGCAGGAGAATGGGGTTAGGAGGGAGAGATAGATCAGCCATAATTGAATGGCAGAGTAGACGGATGGGCTGAATGGCCTAATCCTATTCCTATCACTTGTGATCTTATGTTCCCCACCACCATGCACTGCCACTATGATTATACGAGTTATTTCAGGTTTAGGTTAGATCAGATCCTAGTTGAGTGCCATTGAATCTTGTTTGAAACGTCACTGTTGCACTCACCTTTACTTGATCTTATTGGATAGCTGCTATCAATTGTGATGCAAGATGTTTAAATATAAGTATATGTATGGAACTATACAACACGGAAATAGACCCAAATTGTCCTTTCAGACTAAGATGCCCTGTCTAAACTGGTCTAATTTGCCTGTGTTTGGCCCATATTCCTCTAAACATTTGCATCCATGTATCTGTACCAGTGTTGTTGTAGTACCTGCCTCAACTACCTCCTCTGGCAGCTTGTTCCATATACCTGTTACCCAGCGAGTGAAAAAGTTGTTCCTCAGGTTCATATTAAATGTTTCCCCTCTCATCTTAAACCTCTGCCCTCTGGTTCTTGATTCCCCTACATTGGTAAAATATTCTGTGCAGTATAGGGATGTGGATGTTTTGTTTGTAATACCGTCTCTGATATCATATCAGTTGCAAGATTGAGCTCATACACATATTTCAAACACTTGATAACTTTTCAACAGACGTTCTCCAACTCAACTTGAACTTGTTTTTTTATTTTGCCTCCGTGCTGTGGAGTGCTTTCAACAGACTGTTTATTCAAAGGAGAAAATAATATGCCCCCTGGAGATTCTGAAGTGGAGCCTTGCACAGCAATAGACAGAGAACATGCTTGGCACATGTCAGCAGTCATTCAGAGAGTCTCCATCTGGCATTGTATAACACAGAAATGGATTGCTCATTCCTTAATTGCAAACCAGGCAAACTAAATTGTTTATATCAAGAGCACCCACAGTTCTTTGCGGCACTCCACTGCAGTGAATGACATTATATGTCATTACAATAGCAATGAATTAGCTGCTACTGACCCAATCTAAATTTGGAAATTAACAGTGCATTTTAATTGGAAATGGACACAGGTTAGTGAGAAAACTGTTGGTATTTTCTTGGGAACAATGATTTAAATGATGCGTGCAATACATGGGGAAGATTCTGTGCATTGTTGGACAGTTATTAACCACTTGGTGATTTTAAACTTCACAAATAGAGAAATGGGGAAACTAAGCTCAATAGAATGTGACATGAAATACTTGGAGCCAAGCCATTTTTGCAACATCCTGCAATTAATTTTTATATGACAGGTCAGGCAAACTGAAACACCCAGTTTGGTTTGTCCTAATACACAGTTATGCCGTTACTACATAGTGCACATTAGAACGTTGTTTTGTTAAGTTTTATTATGGAGATGTGATGGAAGATCAATTTACGATGAAAATACTGTCAGGAAAATGAATAGACATGTCATTGAGTAGAATGTAATACTATTATTGTTTTTGCTATCTTAAGATGTTTACTAAGCATTCACAAGATTCTATCTACGTGGCATAAAAATTTACACACTGTTAAAAGGAAGCATTAAGTGCACATTCTCTATGCTTTGCAGCTTACAGTTGTCATAGAATGGCACTTTCAGTCTGTTGGGACTGGTATAGGCCCAAAGGAATATAAACAAAGGGATGTCATGCACCTGTTGTTTTAAACCCATTGCGGTAAAGTTATTTCCTTAACAGATAGCAGTTTTGCTCAACCAGATGATTTGAGTTTTTGGATGCAGATATTTGAGGAATGACCATAGTACTTTAACATTTTCAAATGCAAGACCTATTTCCACGTCAACTCCCAAGGGTCAGCCACACATGGAGGTACATAGCACTGAACTTAGATTACTGGGCTGTTCACAATTCTCAGCAGTCAACATATCAAAAGTTATTTGTTACAAAAATGTATCAGACCGTTCCAGTCCATTGCCTGAGACATGCAAGGCAAATAATTGCATAATTTTCAATTGAAGCTTAAAACTTACTAATAACATCTACTCATTTCAATATTTTGTGAAACTTCTCATAGCTTAATGCTGCTGTTGCTTAACCAATCAATTCCTTTCAAAATATGTGTCCATGTATGAGTTTGGATTAAAAGGGAACAGGTAAACATTTCAATTATGCCAAGTCGGTGCGGAGAACTTTAGCTGGAATTGCATATTTCAAAATGGTTCCTTCTTTTTCAGTTTGTTCATTGTGATTGTGGCAAGATGCTCATTAAATTTAGGAAGAAGCTAGTGAGAGAGAGAAGGTATATACACACCCCGGCAAATAAGATTATACAAAAAATGTGGTTTGATGAAAATATGTGACCCTTTGTAGAGGTTACTGACAACAGCTTCCTTGCTGCACCTCCATTATTGATGAGTTGACGATGTTGCTCTTTTTACTACAATCCACAACTCCTGTACTTGGAACATCGATGGTAAATATAGCATTAAAATGTCATGAAAATGGCAACCTCTTATCCTTCATGATGTTGGTAAACATGTTTCTAATTTTATTTGCTTCTTTCAAGATGCCAGTTGGCTAGACATGATCCCATATAGTCAGCCAATAATTGGGGGGGGGGGGTGGCACAGTGGTGCAGCTGGTAGAACTGCTGCCTCTCAGCTCCAGAGACCTGGGTTGGATCCTGACCTTGGGTGCTGTCCATATGGAGTTTGCACATTCTCCTGTGAAGTACAGGTTTGCAGATTAATTGGCCTTTGTAAATTGCCCCACCATGTAGGGAGTGAATGTCAAAGTGGGATAGTAGAGAACTATCGTGAACGGGTGATCAATGGTCAATGTAGATTTAATGGGCTAAAGGGCCTGTTCCATGGTGTATCTCTAAAACTTAGATAGCTGTTCATTCTGTTCGTGTTGACAAGATAGTTAATGGTGTGCAGTGTTTAAAAACAAGTTAATCCTGTACCCACCCAAACTCCAGCGATCTAAATATGTGCACCATTTGTTTCTTTTATCTTTTGCCCAGTCATTATTATAATAATGTCTATACTCTCTAGAGTTGAGTGACAGGGACAATTTACACTAGCTGATTAACCTACAAATCTGCACGCCTTTCAGAAGTAACCCAGAGCACCCGGTGAAAATCCACATGGTCACAGGGAGAATGTTCTAACTCTGTACAGACAGCACGCATAGTCAGGATCAAACCCGGCGCTGCAAAGCAGCAACTCTACCGCTGCGCCATTGTGGCATCCTAGCCGCAAAATGGAATAGCCACTTTTTTTAGTAAAGAATCTTTCCTAATTGAGCTAATACAGTCAGTGTATTATAAAGGTGCAAAAGACTACAGATACTGGAATATTGAGCAAAAATAAACTCTGCTGATCAGGTAGCATCTAATAATAATAATAATAATAATACACTTTATTGTCCATTGTAAATACATACAACAAAATTTCAGGCCACTGCCCGAGCGGAGCTCCAACGTATATCAGATAAATAATAACGCCAATGAAAGCAGCAAAACGGCAAGAAAAACGTCGTCAAGTCAGAATATGCAATGTTTCACAGTATAGTGTGGTGGCAGTACAAGATATTGGCTATGGGGGTGGGGTGTATTCTGTGCAGAGTTCAGAGTGGTGATGGCCTTGGGGTAGAAATTGTTCGTTGAGCTTGTGGTGGGTGATTTGATGGCCCTGTAACGCTTTCCTGAGGGCAGAAGGGCAAACAAGTGAAGTACGGGATGAAATTATCCTTTAGTATGCGTGATGCCTTCCGCAGGGAACGAGAGCTATAGATCTCTTCCAGGGCAGGCAGGTGTGTGTTGGTGATCTTCTGGGCTGTGTTAATGACTCTCGCAGAGCCTTCTTAGCCACAGAACCGTTGCCATACCACACCAGGATGCCATGTATCAGGACACTCTCTATGGAGCAACGGTAGAATGACTCTTGCAGCTGTTGTGGCAAGTTGACTTTCCTGAGTGATCTGCGGCGGGATGAAGGGTCTGAACTTGAAACGTCATGTGTCTTCCCTCCACAACAATGCTGCAAAGAACTTAAAATGGCAGTCGTGAGCATGTCATGAGAATCCTTTGTGTAAATGGTTGTCATATGTTCAAAAGGAAAGTCTTTCCCCGGTTCTTTTATATACCATTATTAATACAATGAATGTACTGAAATGATTTTGGTTCTGTTAATTGGAAACACTTGATGAGGTGTTCTTGATTCTGTTCAATTATAAGTAGGTACTCTCCATAATGCAAGGTAATCACTACATGATACCAGACATATCTAAAAAATCTGGAGTGATGGATGATGAGATTGGATGGTGCGCCCAATGAAAGAACCATACAAATTGTCACACATGCTCACTCTTTTCCCATAAATGTTTCAAAAACATTGACAATGATGGATTAGAGCCTTGTCTCCCAAGAGAGAAATTATGGTCAGGTACAGACAAAAACATTATGAACTCACAGACTTTGTCTTATTTTCATAATAAATTAGCTGGTGTCCTTTCCAAGACACAGAGAAACTATTATAATAATGTACACAGATAAACATGTATCTTTCAACGACACAAAATGGTGGCACAATGGCGCAGTGATGGAGTTGCTTCCTTAAAGCACCAGAGACCGAATTCGATCCTGTCTACAGGGTGCTGTCTGTACGGAGTTTGTACGTTTACCCTGTGACTGTTGGTTTTGTCCGGGTGTACCAGTTTCCTCCCATATTCCAAAGACGTGCAAGTTTGTAGGTTAATTCCCTTCTATAAATAGTCCATAATGCGTAGGATAGAACTAGTGTACATACAGGCAATCGCTGGGTGGCCCGGACCTGGTGGGCTGAAGGTCCTGTTTCTACACGGTCTCTAGAGTCTAAAAGGAGGCCTATTGACCCATTGGATGTGTGCTGTTTTTCAGTGGTCAATCCCATAAGTCCCATTTTCCTGCATCACCAACCTTGCACCTTATTATCCATCACAAATGCTATTGAACTCCCCTTCGATTGTGCTTGCCATATCCTATACCAAGGAGTAATTCACAGTAGCCAATTATCCTTTGGGCTGAGGGAGCAAACTGGAACAACTAAAGGAAATACATGTGATCACAGGGAGAAAATCTGTGCAAGACAGCACTGCGAGAAAGGATTGGACGTGTCCCCTGGAGCAGTGAGGCAGTAACAGAGTGTCACCATTTATTTGAGGTTTCAGCTTTTAAGAGATTAACTTCTAGATTTTCTATAAATCTCATCCATTCTCTCAACCTTGAAGATGCTCCTTGAAACCTTAATCACCAATCTTTTGCTCATCTTTTCTACAATCCTCTTAATTTGTTATCCTTTTGTTTGAAGTGATCTGATGAAGTGCTTTAGGAAGATTTATTTTAAGGTGCTACGTGAATGCAAATTAATGTTGTTTCCTCCAGAATTTTAGGGGTTGACTGGGAGATCTCATGAGAACAAATTTACCGCTGCACATAATAAGCCATTTTTTTCTGCAATACCTGAGCCAATATTTACCCCTTAATAATTATGAACAAATACAACGTTCATAATGCTGGTTGAGTAATTTGCTATTGGCTGCAGCATTTCATACAGTGCAATAAATAACTGCATTTCAAAAAGGGCTTCCATCAGCAGCCTTCACACATGTCCTGTGTAACTCCACATCTTTCCTTTACACCCTAATGTATCAAATATTCTCCAAACATGCATTTTCCCATTAATATTCTTTTTGAGTTTTTGCATTGGAAATTCCTGTCAGTCAACTGGTCCAAAAGTAGAACACTGGACTTGTGTCAACAAGACAAGCCATCCCGTTATATCCCCTTAACCCAAGGGTTCACAACCTGGGGTAAATTTACACCCGGGGATACATTTCGCTTACATAGGGGTAAATTTGTTGATTCTGGATTTTTACATATTTTTTCTCATTGATTTACTGTGTTTGGTTCTGGTATACTGTTCATTTGTTCATCATTAGTTGTTCATAAATAAGTGAAATAACATTGTTATGTGTTATTAAAGTTGCCAGGGGTAAATGGGACGAGAAAGGTTGGGAACCCCTGCCTTAACCAGCCAGATGAAGATTGCTGCTGAGCAGCACCGGATATGAACCATTTTAAACCAGGACTGGCCTTGGACTTTTATCATCTCCAGGTTTGGAGGGGAGCACACATCATTTAATATAATGGGGTTATAACCCCACACTGTACCTCGGTACATGTGACAATAAACTAAACTAACGTATAGTTGATAGATTTAGATAAGGGAAAATGGGAGAAGGATTTGAATGGAATATGAACATCAGTAAGGTCTAATCGCATGCTTCAATGTCCTTGATCATTGAATACAATGAACATGAATTGTAGATCCATAACACAAGATGATTATTATGAGGCCTACACTTGCTCCCCCATATTTTACACTGCCCCTGGTTTGAATATTCCATATTTGTTTTCCTGCATGCTGTCCTTACCTCTATGTTTATACATATGTCATCACTATTGTCAGGATGTCTGTCAGAATCTCCAGGGATTTTACATAATTTTGCTGTTCCTTGACTCTTTTCATTGTATAATCTCCTTTCATAGTAGTGGGAATGGACTGAAATAGCATGAAGTTAGTGCCTGAGTGCCTCTAGTTACTGTTCTTTACAAATAAAGCACCTAATTTATTCACATGTACCCAATGGACTGGCTCTCAAAAAGGAGATTGGAGAGGAAATTGACAGTTGGATACAACTGATCAACATTGATCACAAGGCATCACTATTGCATGCCTAATCAACATGTAGGAAACCTCCCCATCAATCTGTTGTTGGGCAATGCTCCCTCTTTCCTCTCTCTCATTTATCTGTATCTTCAAACTCCCTGACAAATCCTCTGGGGAGGATGCAAACAAGAGAGGAAACGACCCAAGAGTTTTGGAGAGCTTATGTTTGCACGTTTGATGACTTCTGCCCAGGCCTGCTGCCTTTCTCTGGACTGAAGAGCATCAGCGGTCAGATCAAACTACCCCCAGATCAGAATGAATCACACAAAGTGATGCCAAGCTCTTTGGAAAGCAGTCTGACTGATTCGGCACCTTCATTGTCAAGTCAGATACCCAAAGATACTGAGAAGATGCAAATTCAGAGTAGCTGACGCCTGCAACAAGAACTGGTTCGAGTTGATACACAAAGTGAAACTGTGATTTGGACAATGAAAAGCACGCCCCCTTCTCAACTGCAAGACAAAATCCAGTTTGTTTAGTTTATTGTCACGTGTACCGAGGTGCAGTGAAAAGCTTTCTTGTTGTGTGCAATCCAGTCAGTGGATAGACTATGTGTTGCAGTATGTGGCGCTTCCTCACATATGAACATGAGAAATTGGAGCAAAACTCTCCATTTGCCCTTCTGCCATTCATCAGGATTGTAGCTGATCTTCTACCCCAACTCCATTTTACCACACCATCCCATTATCCCTCGATTCCCTGAATATTCTAAATCTATTGATCTTGGTTTTGAATTAATTTTGATGACTGAGCCTCTGCAGCCTTCTTCAGGATAGAGAATTACACCAATTCACCACACTCTGGAGCGGTTTCTCTTCATATGGCCTGTATGCTATTTTGAGATTGTGAATCCTTGTTCCAGACTTCTAATTCAAGGGACACATCGAGAGCATTGAGCGCATGAGACTTTTGTATGTTTCTCTCATTCTTTTCAGTGTTGTCTGCTCGATCTCTCATGGGGCAATTCTCCTTCCATCTCTGGAACCAGGGAAGTGAATCTTCACTGCACTTCCTCTGTGGAAAGTACATCCTTTTTTTTTACATGATGGCCTAAACTGTAAACTAGTTTCCAGCTGTGGATTCACCAATATAAAGTGTCAGAAAAGACAAATAGGATAGTAAAGGTGTGAAATGTGAAGCCAGAGGAAGGAATATAGGTGGAAGTGCATGTCTCATCTGGAAGGAATGTTGCAGTTGCAGGATGGATTGCAGAGGAGGTATAGGGACAGGCCTCTCTTCCAGCTTTCTCCCCCTACTGCAATAAGTTTGAAGGGACCCAACTCAAAACACCACCTATCCTTGTTCACCAGAGATGCGACTTGACAAACTGAGTTTTTCCAGCACGTTGTGTTTTTTTTTGGTAATCCTCACTTTCTTATATCTCAAAAGTTGATTGCAATTGTTAAAAGCAGAACGGAAAAATGGATGGAGGTTCTCCTAAATCAAAAATAAGCAAAGATTTTGGAAGTCCAAAATACTGATAATTCCTATATCTTTTGGTTGTTATGTATGTGATTGAAATTTCAAGATGAATGAATTAACATCTATGATCAAAAATGAAATTTGTAATTTATAAACACAGCTGACCATTGTCTCTGTTATTTTCCCTAGATAAGAATGTCACTGATGGTTACAACAATTGAACCAACAATTTTGAAGAAGCTAAAAAGCAAAGTAGAGAGGACACATAATGCAATCATGTGCGTAATAAAAAGGAACTGTAGATGCTGGTTTATACCAAAGATTGACACATAATGCTGGAGTAACTCAGTGGATCAGGCAGCATCTCTAGAGAAAATGAATAGGTGACGTTTCGGGTCGGGACCCCATTTGGAGCAGAAAAGATCCAAGAATACTTAATATGCTTGCTGAATGAGGAATTGCAATTAAGCATGATTGCAACCAAATTTCAGAATCCATTGTTTGGTAATATCCTGACTTTATTTCCTCTTTATAGCAATGTTTTTTGGCCTTTAAATGCAATATATTACACATTAGTTTGTTTAGTTTCCTGCAGCAAATAAGTGTAAAAAAGTGAATCAATTATTTCAGAATTCTGTTGAGATTGTTTTTCAGGATTTTGTTGGCTGTCTCACCATCAATCTTGCCAATCCAGACTGCCTGCAATAATGCTCATAACACTGAATCATCTAACACTACTCCCCAGAGAGAGACATTTGGTCCCCTGCAAGAACTATCCAGTTTAGATGGCAGCAATTAAGATGGTTTGGGAGGTACGGAATGGTGTTCATTAGTGGCGTCATGGTTAAGCGGTAGGTGTGAATAAGTGTCCAAGAGCTTTTGCCTAGACTCGGCAAGGCAAAGATCAGTCCAACCGCACCACCCTTGTTTACAAATTTGATGACATTTGAGGCGGTTTAGGGAACAATGTCCTGTGCTTCGCTGGGGTCTGAAAAAGGGTCCAGACTCAAAACGTCATCTGTCCATTTCCCTTCACAGATGTTACCTGATCCACTGAGGTCCTCTAGCAGTTTGGTTTTAGCTATTTGGTTTAGTTCCATATCCTAGATTTTTCTCTAAAGTACTGCAAATGAGTCCTCTTCAATCGGGTGCCTATTGTTTTTAAAAACATTCTATGCAATCTATTGCCACCATGAATGACCATACCAGAAGTTTATCACTCAATATATGTTATCCCTCTAGTTTTCTCTTGTGTTTTGCCTTTTAAACTTGTAGTTTCTAATTACCAACCCAGTTATTAGAAACAATTGTCTGGCCCCACTTCCTTCATTTAAACTGATTTTGAATGCATCTGAGGAAGATTGGCCTATAGTCATTGCATTTAGAAGAGATACACACGTCAGAGATTAAAAGTTCAGGTGTTGTGAGGTGATTTCCTCTTGCTGGAAACCATGCAACCATGATGCATTGACTCATGATAAGCAGTCAGCTGTTTAGGACCGATCTTTCACCTTGTAAATTGAACTCTTTGCACCATACCTCTGACCATGCATTTACTGCATGCTTCTTTTTAAAATTTGTACTTGTGTATATCGTGGACTGTGGTGCTGATTTGGTACCAACTGCACACTTGGATTGCAGTGTTTTTTTCATCCAAATCATTAATACATATTTTGAAAAACTATAGTCCCTGTACATACAAGTTCACCAGTTATAGGAGTAGAATTAGGCCATTCGGCCCATCGAGTCTACTCTGCCATGCAATCATGGTTGATCTCTGCCTCCTAATCCCATTTTCTTGCCAACCCCTCATAACCCTTGACACCCATTCTAATCAAGAATTTGTCTATCTCTGCCTTCAAAATATCTATTGACGGCCTCCACAGCCTTATGTGGCAAATTAGTTCCACAGATTATCTACCCTCTGACTAAAGAAGTTCCCCCTCACTTCCTTTCTAAAAGAGCGCCCTTTAATTCTGAGGCTATGACCTCCATGTTTCCAAAATAAAAGCACAAATATTTTCAGTAGAAAAACAGTTTATTTTATGTACATGGCAGTTGATATACAACCTTAGTCAAGAAGTAAGTGCAGTTAATTTGCACCTAGCTGATGGCAAGGCAGCAGATTTTAACAATCACATATTGTGTTTTAAAACAAAGTGTTTAGTACATGTATGCCAGAGGCACTTGATATGGCAGTATAATATAGCCAAGACTTCTTGCATGAGTTGTTAATTGAATTGGAAGTTCATCTGGGCTAGTGCCTTAAATATGAAATGAATGGGACAAAAGTAAAAAAAAAATAGTGAATATATCAGTGTTCTCTCACAATACAAAAGGTGCATCATATGCATTTTGTCATTATAAGACAAAATATTCCACTTTCCAAAAAGTTTGTATTTGAAAATGCTAGGTTTTTAAAAAAATACTAGCTACCAGTGCATTTTTGATCAGTTAACACCATTTTCTCTGATAACTCCACTGCCCATTTCATGCAGCACGTCTACATGCTAAAGTCTTTAGCAGCACAACATTATCCATTTGGCATTTACAAAATTAACTTATTGAATAAAATATACATTTTTCATACATAAAACTATTTTTACATACAGTATCAGTATTATGCAAGCTACACACAAATACACACACACGTGCCCATATATAATATATATATTTATGTGTGTGTGTATGTATATATATATAATATATGGCTCGAATTTAGACCAAAAAAGAGCAAACAAAAACAATACTTCAAACCCAATTTTATATCTTAGAAAGCTTGATTTTTTTCATCAAATTTGGTTTGTAGTATTGCTATATCTCTATTTTGTCATCAGTGCATTTAATTTAATTTATTAACTTACAGGTTTAAATTATAGCAATCAATCAAGTACTTGAAAAGACTAATTGCTTTATCTGCCAATAATACAAAAGAAATACTGATATGTTCCAATTTGCTCTCCATATTTGTAAATTGAAAGTCAACATTTTTTTTGTTAGTTTTTGTAACTTCAAGCATCTTATAAGTAAATCTGATATTTGTCTTTCTGATGGTGGAATATCTGACAAACGTAACCAAAACTTAGTGAAGAATGCATTTTGTGACATTCTGAATTATTTTAAGACAACAATTTTGTATGATAGATTTACATCAATGGAAATTTAATGAGAAGAAATGTTGATCGTGACTCAACAACAAGTGTTTCAAAACTTCTTAATGCTTAGTTGGAAATGATTACATAACTAATGTTCCAGCAGAGAAGGTGTTCATATATTTCCGTGCTTGCTCAGTTACAAATAGTTGATCTTCAGTTTTCCCACATGCCACAGCCTCCCAGGTATTAACAAACTGCAAGAAAGACAAAGAATGTAGACTTCATTTGGAAAAGACAAACATTTAAATCCAGTTTAATTTATTTGTTTTAAATTCCAATGAGGGGAACTAACAGATACAGGAAAAATAGGCTTGACCCATTATAGTTACCTCGATTTTGCATTAATTATTAATTCTTTTTAATTCAGTAAAAAGGTACGTTGTGATAAATAATGCCATCTCAAAGTATTTAAATTTTCCCCATAAAACATTTTACAGTTAATAAAAAAGGAAAAATATAAAAAAATAACTTAAAAAGAACAATTAAACATCTAATTGTTCCTATTTTGAATTTCTTACTGGCTCTATGGAGTGCTGGAACAGAGTTTCAGCTAACCAGGGTTCCAGGTCCATGGACTTCTCAAATCCAGCTGGGATACCTGAAAATATATTACAGGAGTCCAGCTGCCAGTATTTCACATTCAAGTACAGAATGTACACAATAATTACACCATCATTGTTCTTTTCCACTCTGGACTAAATTTTAGAGTACAATTGGAGCTTGAATTGGTGAATTTAATATTTGACTTTCTTTTCCCTATAAAGATGATATCAATCTATTTACAAATTTAGTACCCCTTACTTTGCTTGTTAAATAAACTAAAATTTAAACAAGTTCCAGAATAGATTGCGTTGCATCCAGTTACTGAGTATTCTGACAAATGTGTTTCTGTTAATAATAGTAATTCAAGGATTGGTTTTATACCAAGCTTCAAGTAATGCATAGCTTGTGTTCAGAAAATGGGAGTAAGAATCAGTGTCAGTATAAAATAATTCCACAAGAAATATGGAGATGGGGCACATTTTCACTTCTACGTGTATGATTTAATTGATAGTTCATGTTTTCTACACACATATCTTTTGTCAGCTTCACTTGTCAATTTATTATACCCTTGTTATTATGATTTGGAACAAAAGGTTAAAAAAAATTATATTTTCTAAATTTAGTCTGGCTAATGCAATATTGTAAAATGATACGTACATTCCCTACATTTCATTCATTAAAATTAGGCACATAACATGAGTTATGCCAAATTCCCTGCCTATACACACAAACATAAAATCATCTTTTGCATGTCTACATAATGCCTATTAACATGCGCCTAATGTTACGAATAGTTATCTATCCATATATATAATTAAATGTGGTGCCAGATTTTGTTTAATGTTTGCCTGTAAAATGTCTTTTAATATTTTGCCGTGTCAAAGGGATTAGTATATTATCGTCACGCGTATCGAAACAGTGAAAAACTGCATGTATGGCGAGGTTTTTCCACTATATTTCAGTACATATGACAATATTAAACCAAAACTGATGTAGGAAAATATTTAAATATATTTTACAGGTGAATATCAAACAAAATTTAGACATTGAATTATTTCGCTAATTTCCAAAACTTAATTAAATAATGTAAAATGATGCCCTAATGAAACGAATTCAGATAGTAATTACCACCCTTCCAAATTTGCAAAACCTCATTGCGGAAATTGAAATCAAACATTCCAGTTAGAGCAATAAATAAAGGAAGAAGGGTCTCGACCCGAAACGTCGCCTATCTCCTTCGCTCCTTAGATGCTGCTGCACCCGCTGAGTTTCTCCAGCTTTTTGTGTACCCTAGAGCAATAAATAATTCAGCCCAAGACTGTGAGCTAAGAGTGAAAACACTCAGAATGATAATGACAAAAAAACACATTTTAGGCTTTACCACTTAGTTAATTACCACTTTTGATTCATTACACTTTATCTTGCTTTAAACTTTGTAAATGTATGCTTGAATACCTAATATAAAAATTACACATTATGTTGTCATCTCATTGTAAAATTATGGTGACCTTAGCTATTAGATATTGATAGATTAAATTAGTTCCCCATGAATTCATCATAAAATAACAAATCAAATTATGGAAAATGTCTTGTGAAATTGCAAACAAAACAAATATTGGATCAGCTGCTTGTAATTTGAAGGATATTCTGAAAGTGTGTTAATGGATTTTCTGCACTATCACCAGTTTAGTAATGCTACTGTGGGGGAATTTCTCAGAATTCCCACACATTAATGTAAAACAGAACATTTGCACATGTTGCAAAGGTAAATTATGTGGATGAACATTTGTTGCTTAACATTTTCTACATACCTGTAAAGGACTGCTCATTTGCCTGGTCATTTGTACAGTAAATGCTTTGTTAAGGATATCATCTGTCTTCTCTGATACAGGCATCATTAATACAGAACTGGTCAGGAGATTTTGCATCTGGAATGAGAAATATGATCAAAATCAATGTCCACTTACAATTAAGTACATTTTCAAAGAGTAATTGTTTCCTCCGCCATTTTCAGTATCTTTCTCAGGCAAGTTTCTCTTAAATGCTACACAAGCTGTTAAGATAACCGTCTTTTGGGTCATATATATATATATATATATATGTGTGTGTGTGTGTGTGTGTGTGTGTGTGTGTGTGTGTGTGTGTTGAATGTCGCAAAATATCTCAATTTCTCAGGAGTTTTATCCAATCAAATTTGACACTTAGGGACATAATGGGATATAAGAGATGACCAAATGTTTCATCCCAGTGAAAATTTTAAGGAAATTCTTAATGGATGTAAAGATTTACGTGCAGAATCAATAAGAAACGGAATTCTAAAGCTTAGGCAGTGCCAGTCCCGTTAAATATGATCAAGAGTACACAACCTAAGTATAAAGGTATAACGGAGAGTTACTGGCTTGCAGATAATTGCAGAATTAAGGAGGGGAAATGCCATTTATAGATTCATAAAGAAGGAAGGCAAATTTTAAACTGGGTGTTACTTCAGGGCCTGTCCCACTTGGGCATCATTTCGCGTCACGCAGGTGGCGCGCAAAGATTTTGTGAATCCCAAAATCCTGGGGCGCCACGCGCGTCACTGCCTACGCCACCACGCGTCATGGGCGCTTAATGCACGCCACGCACGCATCATGATGCGCGCAAATGATGCCCAAATGGGACAGGCCTTTAGAGACAATGCGGTGCAGCAGGCACAGCGTGATGATAAAAGGGATCGTATATGAGTTACGTAAGTAACAGAGATTTGGGTGAGTTCATGTTTGTAGGGGGCTAGAATAAGGGAGACTAACCAGCTGTACAATGGAACACTCAAGCCAAGAGGTAACAATGACATGTATGGGGAATTCAGTGATATGTCAGACAAGCAGGGATTATCAATCCATCTTTCAGAAAATCATCCTACTCAATTGCCTTTTAAGTTCTGCATTGTATTAGATTCTTGACTGTTCCAAGAAGGGAACAATTTCAATGGTAAAGCTGTCCACACTGAGTTACCTTTAATGTTGTCCACCAAGGCCTGCTGGATCTCTTTGTTGCCAGCCATTTGAATTCCCTTTTCTACTCTCTTACTGACCTCTGACCTGGGCCTCCTCCATTGCCAGAGTGAGGCCACATGCAAACTGTAAGGACAGTACCTCATGTTCCGCTAAAGTAGCTTACAACCTAAGAATATGAGCATTTAATTCTCCAATATTAAGTAACTAACCTATAAACAACTCACACCCGACTCTTCCACCCCTTCCACTCTTCCCTGCGCCCCACTTAGACTTGCACCCATCCCCTTCTCCCTCCCCCCCTGCCCATTCCACCTATATTATTTCCTTTGGGTTTACAATTCGTACCTCTTCAGCTCTTGTCTCACACTTTTTGTCTTTTCATCACTGGCCTTTGTTCAACCATCTGACAATCAAATGCCCCCTCACCTGTACTCATCTATCAATTGCCAGGCTTTGTCCTGCCCCTATTTCTTTTCCAGCTTTCTCCCCCCCCCCCCCCCCCCAGCACCACCAGTCTGAAGAAGTGTCCCAACCTATTCATGTTCTCCAAAGATGTTGCCTAATCTACTGAATGATTGCAGTATTTTGTGTGTAGCCAAAAATGCTGGAGAAAGTCAGCGGGTGCGGCAGCATCTATGGAGCGAAGGAAATAGGCAGCGTTTCGGGCCGAAACCCTTCTTTTGTGTCTTTGTTTATAAATTTGCAGTTCCTTTTCTCTCCATATAAAGTGACAACATTCTTTAAGAAAAATGGAAAAAAAAAGGAAACAATGGATAACAATGGCCCAAATATACTCGTGCCCTCAAATAGATGTGCTAAATGGCACAGCAGTGGATACTGTATAGACATCCTGCACAACCCTATCTCAAGCTAACTGAACTGTGACGAACCTTGTACTACTATGGTTATTCTATGAGGGTTTGTATTATCGTAGTTTGTTAGAATCACTGATAAATTAATGTATATTTATTGTTATCGATGATTCTAATGTGCCTGTTCAGGCAAGTAAAGCAAAAGTTGGATAACATATCCTTTTGGCAAAGACACCAAATGTCAGATATTTAAACTTTTGGGCCTCATCTGCAATGTCCCAATTCAGTACCTGTTGAAAACCAGTGAGAAATAGCACTTGGTTGGAATAGTTAGGATCAGTGTTGAGATCACTCAGCCAGGGTAAGGCCCAAAAACCTTTGAGGGTGTTAGGGGAATACCCTTGCTCCTCCTGGAAATTGAATTGAATTGAATACATTTTATTAGCCAAGTATGTATACATAAAAGGAATTTGCCTTGGTGCTTTGTTCGCAAGTAACAACATGATATACAGTAGACAATTAAAAATAAAACATTATAATTTAAACATGTGAAGAATGAAAGAGGCCATACTTTTGGCTGTTGAACAGCTCGTGAAAGAAAGCTTTTTATGTCTGGCAGCAGTGGCTTTGACAGTCCGGAGTCGCCTTCCAGAGGGAAGTACTTCAACGAGTTTGTGGCCAGGGTGAGAGGGGTCAGAGATGATCTTACCCACTCGCTTCCTGTCCCTTGCAGTGCACAGTTTGTCAATGGGGGGAAGGTTGCAGCCAACAACCTTCTCGGCTGATCGAACGATGCACTGCAGCCTCTGGATGTCATGCTTGGTGGCTGAGCCAAACCAGACCATGACGGAGAAGATGAGGACAGACTCTATGATGACTCTAAAACTGGACCATCATTGCCTGTGGCAGATTGTGATTTCTCAGCTGCCGCAGGAAGTATATCCTCTGTTGGGCCTTTTTGACTGTGGAGTCGATGCGGACATGTAGCTTTCCCACTGGGACATTAATTAAAATATTTAATTAAAACATTAATTAAAATTTACAAAATGCAAATTGTTACAGAAGAAATTTGAGTGAAGATTTAATTGGCTAATGTTAGCTCACTGGTGTTTATTGGTGAGTTGTTTGTGCTTGTTCTATATATTGAAAAATACAATATATAATACTCATCTTGAAGAAGAAATTTGATGTGTTAAACATCAAAATTTAGAATTATTTTCATTAATATGAGAATAATACATATACTATCTTTCACCTACTTTTAAAACAGCTGACAATGACAATACTATTTTTTTTTAATTTATTGATGGATCAAAGTGGATCAGAAAGGATTAACATACTTACAGGTACTTCTTCTAAAGGACTTTGGGAGAAAAGCTGAGTATTCAAGTGTTCTCTTTCCCACGGTGCCAATGTGAAAAATTTCCTCATCTTCTTATCGGGAGATTCCACCTAAAAATAATTTAAGTTACCACACTGCTAGGAATTTTAAAGAAACCGTCTTGACCTACAAAGCAAAGCTACACAATCATCATGGCATAGTTATCTTCATTCTCCCAATGAATGTCTCCACATACAGTTTTGGATGAGTCAGTGCTATTATATGGTACATTCAGAAAGTATTCAAGCACCTTCACTTTTTCCATATTACGTTACGTTACAGCCTTATTTTAAAATGGAAAAAATTCTTTTTTTTTAAATCTACACACAATACCCCAGAATGAAGAAGCGAAAACAGGTGTTTAGAAATGTTTGCAAAGTAATTAAAAATAAATAACTGAAATATCACATTTACATAATAATTCAGACCCTTTGCTATGATACTCAAAATTGAGCTTGGTATGCAGAAGAGCCAATTTTATTGTCATAAAGCCAAAATATTCAAAAACATTTCTTGCACTATATTTGAATTTTGTCTGGACACTCATTGGAAAAGAGAAATAAAGAATTTTGGTCTCTCAATCTAATGCTTAGTTTGCCAAATTACATAGTTGAAGTGTTACTTACATTGTAACCTTTAAAGTAATGTCTTTCCTATCTATATAATTAAAAGTCTCATCTTGACCACTTCCTATCTGCGCTGTATATTGATTTTAGAAAAAACGCTACCCTGTATCACTGTGATTTTTGGCCATCTTATTCACAGTCCTCCTCCGCTGAGCCAGCCCTGAGGATTTCTCCCATCGATGAAAAAGAAAGTTATGAGTGTTTAAAAAACTTTGAGATCAGCTGATTGGTCCACTCGCCTGTCAATCACCGCAATGAAGGTAACGCCGCTTCGGGGGGGGGGGGGTTTCAGGGCAGGACTATAAAACCCCGGATGCCTGGACGTGAGTCAGTCACTCTGCAAGATCATGAGGGTGAGGCCACGACTGTCATTCTAAGCTGTGGATCAACTGAACTGTGAGTCTGCAATGTACTTGCAAAAAATGATTAATGACAATGCCATGAGTTGTTTGGCCTGCTGCCCTGCCTGTGCTTGAAAGTGCAATGCTTAATTGGAAATGAAATGACAATGCCATGAGTTGTTTGGCCTGCTGCCCTGCCTGTGCTTGAAACTGCAATGGTTTATTAGGTCGACTGTGTTTGGAAAGAATAAATAATTTATTAGGTCCGACTGTGTTTAGTCCAAAAGTCCCGCTCATTTCGTGACTTCCGCTTAGTGGACAGATTGTGCTGATTGCGTAATTTCCAGTGAGTGCAGAGGTTGTGCTGATTGCGGAAGTGCAGCTGACTGCGGAAGCCCCACAGTGGAAAGTCCGCGCTCAGCCGTGTGGGTAGATTCAAGAAAGTTTACTGTCATGTATATGGTGTGTGAGTCAGCGAGAGCAAGTGTAAGTGTGTGTATGTGTGAGTGTATATTGGAATTGGTGGAGAGGTGGAATATTGGGTTGGGGGACCAGCCCTCCCGTGTGAAGCTGGGACCTAACAGGTCCCACTTAGTCTAGTAACCGTTTAAAGTTGTATTTGTTTTTGTTGCCTTGTATCTTTCATAAAACCAATGCAAGATGGATTTCAGTAGACATTTCTGAAGCTTTTAATATTAGTTCTTGCCTTGCCAGGAAAAAAGGAGATTATGAAGTATGTCTGGGTCTTTGTTGAACCCAAGGCCAGGTTATTGGGCAAGCAAGAGCTTTCATCTAAAGGGCCTGTCCCACTGTACGAGGTAATTCAAGCGTTCTCCCGGATTTTCCCGATTCAAACTCGGAGAATGTCCGTAGGAGTTCGTGGATGTCTCATAGCGGCTCGTACGAGTAACGGTAGGTACTCCGGAAATCCGGTAAACTCGTGACATTGTTTCAACACTGTGAAAAATGTCCACAAGTAAAAAAATATTTGCAATTTAAAAAAATGGTTTTTACTCGTACGAGCCGCTACGAGACATCCACGAACTCCTACTTCCGAGTTCGAATCACGGGAAAGCTCGGGAGAAATACCTCGTGCAGTGGGACAGGCCCTTAACTAAGCCTCTTGGAAATACTAAAGCCCAAGAAGTCAGCTGAAGCACACCCATTATGCTGCAGAACAGAAACTAAATCAGTAGCAGTCCCCACCAAATGTAAGTATCACCAACTGACGGGTCACATTCATTCAGCCAGGTATTTAATAACTTGGGGTGGATTTTAATCCTGTCTGGGTACTCAAACACCTAACGCAGCTGTGGAAATGACAACAACTGGACCTCCCCTAAAATTAACAAAATTCAAAAAAATTGAAAAGATTTAAATATCATCTCTGCAGTCTTCACTCTGCAGTATTATAAAAAGTGGAAATCTAGAATTCTATACCGACTGACACCAATGCAATCCTTTTTCTGAGCCTCAAAAGCACAAAATAATTTGGTGTAAGTAATATTGGAAGCTGCATTGTGTGTAATTTAATGTCACTGGGTTTGGAAGCTTCAGATCATATTTCCAGAGGTGCGTTGGATTGATCTTATGTTTGGAAAATTGATTCTAGATGAACTTCCTTCACGTGGCACAAACAAAATCAATGTTGCTAAATTATAACATCCTAATCTTGCGCTAGAAACTGACCACAAAGGGCATGCTGTATGAGACTTATTACAGAGAAAGTCAAGTGCTTAAATAAACAAGTAATCCAGCTGTGATTTTGGCTCAGTTTTTCTTTCTTAATTAGAATGTCCTGATCTACTGGGGGTGTTCACAGTTTTAGTATCAGCAATGCTTTAAGCAACACTTAAAGACGGCATAATCTGCGCTGCTCCATTAACCCATTTAACCTGATATCACCCTGTCACAGATATTGTATAAGAGGAAACTACAGATGCTGGTTTAAAAACCAAAGATAGACACAAAAAGCTGGAATAACTCAGCAGAACAGGCAGCATCTCTGGAGAGCTCAGTTACTCCAGCTTTTTGTGTCTCTCTATCACAGATATTTCCTGTTCTATCTATTTCTCCCATCACAATCCCTATAGCTAAAATTTACATTTTCCATCTCTTTCCCAGTGCCGATGAAGGTTTTGAAATCTGAAATGTTAACTATTTCTCTTTCCACAGATGCTGCCTGACCAGCTGACAGTCTCCGACATTTTCTGTTTTAAATAAATACGTACTTACTTCTTGCTTAATTTTCTTTAAAAGTGGTTGGCCATTTTCATGAAAAGTTATATCAGTTTCATCAGTCTCTTGTTTAATTACATCTTGTATATCTTCAGCAAGATGAGATGGTGTCTAGTAAGGTAAGGAAATGAAACATTATCAAAGTATTTCTATAAATGGGATTCAAATGAATCTTTATGCAATGAGCAACCAGCAGCTAGACAACCTTACCAGCACTTTCAAGGATCCATATTTGATTTCCTGGGCAGCAAGTGCATTTTTAAAGGGTGTGGGTGTTCTAGGTGAGCCTTCTAATATTGACCTTCTGATATTTGGAGTCCTAAAGCTGTTTTAATAAGAAAAGCTAAATTATCATCTTTCATATCAAAATTAAGTAAATTTCTTTTAAACTCCTCTATGTTTCTGATGTTCTCAATCAATGTGACTACACAGATTTACTGATCTTAAACCTGTTGATATTAATAACAAACATGAAAGGGAAAACAATATGCAATGATATATGCTGCACAAAACCCAAGTACCTATCTGTCATTCCACATATTATAAATAAGTTACACAAATAATTAAATTCAGTTCATACTGAAAGGAATATTGCCAAAATTATCTGCTTCAATTTCATACTGCGGAATTTTAAAACGCTAAAATATTTTGCAATGGGTATAATGATACTTATGTTGTTTCTTTCAAAATATTTTTTAACATAGAGATAATCATTTTTTTTCCAAGACATTTCTGCTTAAAACATTTACAACGGAATGTATGTCAAGGGGCTGTACAGCATGGAAACAGGCCCTTTGGCCCACCTTATCATGCCAACCAGTTGGCATTTTGGGCAAATTCCATTTGCCTGCATTTTGCTCATTGCCCTCCAAACCCTTCCTATCCATATATCTATCCAATGCCATACGCAAGAAGAAGTTCTATCCAAATATATTTTAAATGTTATTATTGTATCGACTTTTATAGCATCTTCTGGCAGCTCATTCCAGGTATGGACTGACTTCTGAGTGGAAAAAAATGCCACAAGGTCCCTCTTAACTATTTCCCCTCGCACCATAAGCCTATTCCCTCTAGTTTTATAATCCTCTTCTCTGGGAAAAAGACTAGGAATATTCACACTATCCATGTCCCTCAACACCTCGTAGACCTCAAAAAGGCCACCCCTTAGCCTTCTATGCTCCAAAAGAAAAAGCCCCAGCCTATCCAACCACTCCCTGTAACTAAATCTATATGAAACTATCGTACTAAACATTACCAATTTGTGACAGAAACTCAATTTTTCAGCAAATAGTTCTGCCCCATTCTAGCAATAGTCCTTAATGTTCTACCATTGGGGCAATCTTAAATGTTTTTATTATTAAATAATTAACAGTAAGTAAAGAAATAAACAAAAAACAACAAGAAGCATACTGACGCATCATTTTCTTTTTGAGTCTTAGGTGTTTGGCCACGATGGAGAGGAGTTAAAATAACCTTTTGATTGCCCACTGGTGTAGAAGTTAATGCAGGAGATTCCACTTCTAGGTGATCATTTGAAGATGTATTTAAAAACTGAAAGGAAAAGGTCATTAGTGAACTGAATCCCATTAAAAATGAAAATGTAAAGTTTCATAAACACAGACCACGGTAACAATAAACTTGCAACAGATACGATTCTTAATTGTGCACATGAACTAATTAATAATTTTGGCTGAATGCAATTACGCAACATAAAGCAGTACCCAAGGACGAAAAGTTCTGTTTCCAGTAACATTATAACTGTGATGAAAACTTAGAAAATAAATAGTGTTGAAGGAAGGGTAGAACTTAGTTATTTAATGAATTATTTACAAAACATTTCACTCCTGAGTAACTATTATTTTCTTGTTAAAACAAAGGGAAACATGGGTCCAGAAAATCAGTGGATCAGTACAAGGTATTATTGTGGCATTTCTGCAACGTCATGAAGCTACAAAGCGCTGAATTTACAAAGTCCTAGTTAGAATTTAAACTCAGTTGCTCCCAAATCTTTGAAGATCCAATCTTGATCATAGATTAGCATCCCAAGGTGCCAACTCACAATTCAGTTGGTAGCGATCTTACTTTTGTCAGAAGGTGGTAGGTTCATGACCCATTCTGAAGACTTGAGTACAACAATTCAAGTACATTCTAATGTTCTTTTGAGTGAGTTCAGCATTAATGACAGTGTTATTTTGAGTGAGCTATTAAGCTAAAGTCCTATCTGCCTGATAAGTTCAACGCATGCTGTTCTTAAGATGAACGTGATAGTATTCTCTAGTGTCTTGCCCAACATGTGAGAGCTAGATGTGTGTAAATAGTCTACTATGTTACCCTCAACCTATTTTCATGATACTTCAGCAGTCTCAAACACCGGAGTGCCTCAAGGATCTAAAAGGTGGCATACAATTGCATATTTTACCTTTTGTTTAAGATACCCTCTACATTCACAGTTCACCCAATATTCTTGGCTCTTCAGGTATACCTGCACCAAGCATACATTGAATCCCAATCATTTGGAAGGTTAGATCACATGGGATCTAAGGAGAGATAGCTGAATGGATAGAAAATCAGCTTCACGAAGGAGGCAGAGGGTGATGGTCGAAAGTTACTTCTTGGACTGGATGCCTGTGACTAGTGGTGTGCCTCAGGGCTCAGTGCTGGGCCCGTTACTGTTTGTCATCTATATCAATGATTTGGATGAGAATATACATGGCAAGATTAGCAAGTTTGCAGATGATACAAAAGTGGGTGGTTTTGCAGATAGTGAAAATGGTTGTGAAAAATTGCAGCAGGATCTTGATCGATTGGCTAGATGGGCTGAGGAATGGTTGATCGAATTTAATACAGAGAAATGTAAGGTGTTTCATTTTGGGAAGTCTAACATGGGCAGGACCTACACAGTGAATGGTAGGGCTCTGGGGAGTGTTGTAGAGCGTAGGGATCTAGGAGTGCAGGTAGACACAAAATGTTGGAGTAACTCAGCGGAACAAGCAACATCTCTGGAGAGAAGGAATAGGTGCATGGTCCCTTGAAGGTGGAGTCGCAGGTAGCTCAGGAGGTCAAAAATGCGTTTGGCACATTGACCTTCATCAGTCAGAGTATAGAAGTTGAGAGGTCATGTTGCAGTTGTATAAGACGTTGGTGAGGCCACATTTAGAGTATGGTGTTCAGTTCTGGGCACCATGTTATAGAAAAGATGTTGTCAAGCTGGAAAGGGTACAGAGAAGATTTACAAGGAGGTTGAGTAGACTGGGACTCTATTCCTTGGAGCGCAGGAGGATGAGGGATGATCTTATTGAGGTGTATAAAATCATGAGAGGAATAGATTGGGCAGATGCACACCGTCTCTTGCCCAGAGTAGGTGAATCGAAGACCAGAGGACACAGGTTTAAGGTGAAGGGAAAAAGATTTAATAGGAATCTGAGGGGTAGCCTTTTCACACAAAGGGTGGTAGTGTGTATGGAACAAGCTGCTAGAGGAGGTAGTTGAGGCAGGGACTGAACTTTTAAGAAACAGTTAGACAGGTACATGTATAGGATATGTTTGGAGGGATATGGACCAAACGCGGCCAGGTGGGACTAGCATGGCTGGGACATGTTGGCCGGTGTGGGCAAGTTGGGCCGAAGGGCCTGTTTCCACACTGTATGACCCAATTAAAGTTCAGGGAGAAGGAATCCAGTATGTCCAAAGTCCTAACATCCTCTTTACTGGTCATATGTAGGCAGGTGCAAGGTGTGCCACAACAGCTTCTGTTTGACTAAACAGAAATCGTGATGGTAGCTGACAATTCCAACTTGCTTCAGTTATGCTTTTCCTAAACTTAACAACATTTAAAATGAGAAAATATCAACTAAAAAGATGCAAATCAAACAACTGAAAGGACTGCCTTGTAGTTTTGGAAAGTTTTATATCTGAAGATTGGGATTCATGTCCTAGTTACGGGAAACACAACTTTTTTTACTAAAATGAACATCAAGTGGAAAAGAAAAACTAAACATATTCCAGAAAACTCAGTGAATAAAGTAGATAATTAAGTGCAAAATTAAAAGCATAACTCATTTGCACTGTGCTGATCTGAGAAGAGTGGTCAGAGGGACAGTAGTGAGTTGGATAAAAATACATATTCAAATCAGTGAGTACAAAAGTGATTAGTCATTTGTTCCACAGAATTAGTTTCTAAATTGTTAACCATTTTATGTCCGTTGTAGTATTAGTAATATCTGTTGATTACTGTTCGTCTACCTGTGAGGAAGAGAAGGGCAGACCTTTGACATGGGCAGACTTGGGAGTAGAATAGCTGAAGTCGGATAATGTGGAGGAATTACTATCACCATTAGGTGAATGATTAGGATGGCCTCTCGTTTTGCTGCGAAGTGGTGGAGTGCAGAACTTTGAAGGAGAGGGCCGGCTGAACGAAGCAGGGGAGCCCTGACAAACCATGCTTTTGCTTAGGCTTGTATTAGTAAGTCCTTCGCAGTTGCAAACGCTGCTCTCTTTGTGCTGGAGCTGTGTAATTTTTGCTGTTACATTTTTGCTAGGTGTGCTGTCTTCCCCTTCAAGGAAGTCGAAACTGCTGAGATCACCCCATGTAGATGGATCCTGAAACAATTTGGGAGGCACGAATCTAAAAATGGCGAACAGTGCCACCTGTGTAACTAACTGCTAAATTCTATAGCTTTCAAACGTGTCATAACATTTGATGGGAATATGTCTTTCTCAACTACTTCTACATTTAAAATTTTAATTTGCTCCAAGATTTTAGTATGATCAACATGCAAAATATTAATGAATTGAGTTAAATGTAAATTTGTTTTCCCCTCATCATTTTACAGTTTTTGCTCATCTTACCCATTTTAGTTTCAGAATGCAGTAACATTTTTGTTTCAGTATGCAGCACAAATCATGGCACGCATTCATCTTTGAAAAAAATATTCTAGGACAGCAGTGTAACTAGATTTAGGGTGCAGATAGGTCAAATAGAGCAGAACTTTCAACTTTGGCAGAATAGCAAAATGAGCACAGCCAGATTGTGTGGTCTTTCGGCATCCCATCTGATTTTCTTTTTCCAGGGGGATTTAGAACAAGTAGTAAATGTGGTATTATAAAAACGTAGGTAAAAAATGTCAGACTTCTATATTAAAATTATCTTGAAATTACACAGTTAAAGGTGAACATATATGACTAGAAAGATTTTGATGTTTTTTTACTAGCCCATCCATTAACCATAATTACAGATTCAATAGCCAACTTAAAAGTAACTAAACAGATGCAAATCCTATATTAAAACAATAATCAGGTTGATAAAAATCACTCACTGAGTCTAGGAGTTGAAGTGCCTCTGTATAATCAGAATGTGGAACATTTCTCAAGGGTGAGAGTATTCCATTAGGATGAATCATGCACCTTGCTGGTGATGCACTTTCTTCAGGCATGGAACCAAGATCCATGTGAGGTGGATGTCCAGGTTGTCGATGTTCCCCCAGGCAAGTAATGGCTAGAGTCCTGTTGTGAACTCCTGCATTATCAATGACTACAGTGCCATTCCAGCTAGAGTAATTAGCAGCTTGAGTCTGCAGAAGAGGAAGAGAGAAATTAAAGGAAGTTAGCAATGAGATTGCACATGATTGAATCAGATATTAGCTGAAGCATTTTAGCAGTTGCATCATTCTTGTAACTTACACTTGAAACCTCATGTAAAGAACTATACAAGATGTTGCTTTGCTAGCTAAATTATAACTCATCTTTTTCTTCCCTCAACAGGAAAAATGAAGATATTGAAATATTGCAACCAATGCTTAAACTTCCTCATTAAATAATAAAATAATTCAATAACCACCAGAGCCTTGTTCTAATCATGGATAATATTGGGATGATATATAAAGTTTGCAAAGATGTGTGTTCCTTTTTTTGTACTAGTTATAATTCCAGTGTAGGCCAAATCAGAATGTTGAGTTAGAGTTGCTTTTGAAGCAGTAAATTACTGCAGCTTACCCTTTTTGATGCTACAGCTCACACCAACGCAACACAGAGGTGCGCAAATCAAAATTATCAGAAAATAGAGGAGAAATTAGAGATAAGCTTAATATGTAGTCAGGTAATGGAAGAAATTATAAACACTTAAAATAAATCAGTTTTATGTAGTTTCTAGATGTCATCTATTAGTACAGTTATGTATATTATCATGCAGGTTATTTGTCATGCAAACCTACTGCATCAATAATCCTCATCAAAATCGCAAGCATGCTGGCCATTTATTTTCAATTGGTTTTATCTGGAATTTACCACATACAATAAAACCAACACCAGCACGATTTATTTTACAACTGAATTACTGCTCATATATTATGGAACCAATCAAAAAGCCTGATTTTATCTCATGCATCACTATTTGCTAATAATTTAAACAAAATCGGTTAATTTGACCAGCCATGTGTAATGTACATAATGTGTAAATAACCGTATTACAGTTTAAAAACATTGATGTAAACACCAAACATGCAATTAAAAAAATAATAATAATACAAGTGATGAAATGCAATGCATAAAAGAGCATAGCGTTTGAAAGCAAAAGATAGATTTGGAATTTGGCTCTAGATTAACTTTTTCAAAAACATAACATTTATTGGTACAATACTGAGGAAATATATTTCAATACGTCATTGAAGCATATATTTGTTGGTTCTGTAATAATTAGGACTTTTGTAAAATAATTAAATTAAAAACTGTATACACTATTAATTTGCAAAGGATTCAGATTTAACGTTAAGGATTTGAAGTTAATATAGAGCCTTTCAGAGGTACAGAGGAGAGAAAAGAGCACTGGGGTGAAGCTGCTAGCCCTTTATCCAAGCCGCACAGTGACATTCTTACTGGTAATGCCTGCTGCCCTCTCAGTTCATTTTCAGTCGACATTAGTAGCAACTCTAATTCCTTTATTCTTTTCTCTTTTTCAGGATCTTCATCATTATAGTGTCTCTGAAATTAAGAGTTGAGGGAAAAGAAAGAAGATCAAAGGGTATGATTTTAAATATGATGTTACACTGATTAAGACTTCCAAATTTCAGCTACCAAAGCTGAGGCCAAGCCAACCAAGAAGGGCCAAATGAACTTACAATGAACTTCCTTGAGGATAAGTGGTAAAAACTAGCTGCTAAAATAGAGGATAAATATCTTCTAAAATAAAACTTTTGATTAAATAGTGTATTTTCTGGAAGATGCTTTAAAAGAATTTGAATGTAACCCAAAAGCACATTTGTCTTAATAAACGGGCTGTCCCACTGCACGAGCTAATTCAAGAGCTCTTCCGAGTTTCCCCTGATTCGAACTCAGAGAATAGCAGTAATGGCCGCTCGTAGATACTCGGGGCTCTCGTGGACATTTTTCAACATGTTGAAAAATCTTCACGAGCTTACCGCGTTTCCTGAGTACCTGCCATTAGCGTTACGAGCCGCTAAGAGACGTCCCGAGCTCCGATGTACCCGCTACGTATGTGCTTACCACGAGTTTGATTTTTTTTTTTTTTAATTCGGGAGAGCTCTTGAATTAGCTCGTACAGTGGGACTCACATTAAAGTGATCAGGAGGAAAAAAATTAAACTTACTTGAATAGCTGCTGTGGCTGGTTGGGGAACATTGGCCATATTCACATGCAGAGAAACCGGGTAAGGCATTTGATTAGATATCTGAACAGAATAACAAAAGGGATAGATCAAAACTGCTGCTATTTATCTGAATTATTTTTCTATGCATTATAATACTGAGAGCATGAAATGCTTTCAACCAAAAAAGAACCTAAATCGTCAATATTCTTTGTGAAACAGGGTAATGATAGATTCTGCTGTTTATGAATGCCTACCAATCAAGTACCTGAAATACCTTCAATATTAACAAGAGGAAGTTTTTAAATGTAGGCAATAAAAAATGTGATGTAAATTAGAAATACTTAAAACAAAGCCTATTCTAGAATAGGTTACTGAACAACCTTTATCCTGTTCGCCGTTCAATGTAAATACGTACAGATATAGTATAGCAAAGTTACTGAAAAGCACAGGAAGCAATCCTACCTCTTGTGGGTCAGGCAGATGAAAGTATGCATAGTCACCATTAACTTGGGGTCGGGTAGTGGATAACTGGGTAGAAGGAGGAGTATGAGGAAAACCCAAAAGGAGGTTATTTTTTGGAAAATTTGTTGCAACTGGCTGGTGGTTTGTTTTTAAGGACTCTTGCAGATAGCCCTCTTGCTCTACCTTACGACGCATTGTAGAATTCCAGTGGTTCTTGATAGCATTATCAGTCCTACCAATGCAGAAAATTTGAAAATGTACATAAATCAACAATTTATCCAAAAACACCAAGAGAAAATAAACGATGCTGTGAAATCAGAAGTCTTTGGCTGTATTATAGTTCACCAAAAAATATCAGCCTGCCCCTTCAAATAGCAGTGTAACAAGACGGTAACACTTTGTGAGGACATAGAGCATAGTAGTTAATTGCAACTTACAGTGTCTTGCCATGGAACTCAGAACATAAAATCTATTTTGTGTAGGCATTATTTATTGATGAGAATAAACATTCATGTGCAGGATAAGAGCCCAAAAGACTTCTTGTATTTTTAATGTGATTCTACATTGAAGTAATCTTTATGTTCCTTCCAAAAACCTACTGAAATGGCAGCCAACAAAATCTATGTCAACAAATGGAAATAGATTCATTGTTGAAATTAGCCCAGATTCAAAAAGTCATGAAACAAAAGATATCAGCACTTTGTACCTAATCACGTATAAAACAGGAATGTGCCCATTTACGTTGAACCAAAGTTATTTGAAATGCCTGGTTAGCATTCTTTGAAATGCAGATTGTGATGGTCTATACCTCCCATCAAATAGTGAGTCACAAAAGTGCCTACATTTTTTTTACCCAGCCAATAATGATAGGAGCATTTGCACATGCATGTCCTTGGGCAGAGAAGTGTCAAATGGAATACAGTATAGTAAAGTGAGTCATGCATTTTGGTAGTAGGAATAAAGGCAAAGACTATTTTCTAAATGTGGAGAGAATCCAGAAATCGAAGGTGCAAAGGGACTTGGGAGAGCTGGTGCAGGATTCCCAAAAAGTTAATTTACAAGTCGAATGGGTAGTAAGGAAGGCATTTATTTCAAGAGGACTAGAGAAGAATAAAACACGGATGTAATGCTGAGGCTCTATAAGGCACTAGTCAGGCCGCATTTGGAGTATGGTGAGCAATTTTGGTCCCCATATCTGAAGAGGGATATGGGTCTGGAGAGGGTCCGGAGGAGATTTACGAGAATGATCCCAGGAATGAGTGGTTAACATCTGATGAGTGTTTGACAACACTGGGCCTATACTCACTGAAGTTTAGAAGGATGAGGAGCGACCTCTTTGAAACTTACCGAATAGGGAAGGGCCTAGATACAGTGAATGGAGAGGGTGTTTCCACTAGTAGGAGAGCTAATTGCATAGCCTCAGAATTAAAGGATCTTCCTTTAAGAAGGAGATGAAGAGGGATTTCTTTGTCAGAGAGTGGTGAATCAGTGGGATTTATTACCACAGAAGGCTGTGGAAGCAGTCAATGTATATTTTTATGGCAGAGATAGCTAGATTCTTGATTAGCACGGGTGCCAAGGGTTATAGGGGAAAAGGCAACAGAATGGGGTTAGGAGGGAGAGATAGATCAGCCATGATTAAATGGCAGAGTAGACATGATGGGCCGAATAGCCTAATTTCGCTCCTATTACATGAATTTCTGAAACAGTCTCTAGAACTTGTCAACATGGTCTAATGTCACATGGTAAAGCTCAATTCTTAATATTCATACACTATTAAGTACTGCGTGTCCATATGGAGGATTTGAAAACAGTACAAAATGACCCAGAGAGCTGGTGATGTTCGTATATTTTGTGTTTAGGAAATGTACACAAACAAGTTTCTTTTGAGTACCAACAAATTTAATCAACATCAGATTAACATTTTTTTCTGTTTCTCAGATAAATGAGCATAATTAACAGCTGGATGGCTCTCATGTACATAAGCATTTGGTACCAGGCAGCAAATGATGAATGTAGGTTGAAGGCGAAAACAGAAAAGGTTGGTTTTCTTCTTTAACTTATTTTTAAGCTATTTCAATAAAACCGTGCATGCTCAGTTTCTTCTGTTGTGCAATAATTTACACTCACCCACTTTAAATTCTATCTGCCCTTCTCCTGTCTACTGAAATATTTTGTTCAAATCTTAATTTCTCAGTTTTATCATTCCACTGTTCTTCTTAGTTTAATATTATGTGCAAATGTAAATACATTGCGGCTTTTGAATTCATTTCACTGTTGCAAACTAAATGGAAGTAATCCAAATACTCATCTCTCAGCATTACACCGAGTACTCCCTCCATCATCCATTCTGACACAGGTATTCCTCGGATTATATCTTGTAACTCAGTTTCTGTTACCGTATATTACAGTGTGTTTTAAAAATCCAATTACAATGGTTAGTTCCTACAATTATATCATTCTTCAGTGCTCCATTGGACTATGATGATATTTTTGTTAGGTCTACTTTCAACATTCACTTATTCAGTATTTACCTTCCAGGAAGTAGCTTTGCTATTTCTGCCCATCTATTTCCAAGTCTTTTATGTGCTTGATATATAACTCGGTCTTCTTCCTCTGTCCAGGATGTTTTCTTCACTTCAGGATTCAGATGATTGTGCCACCGCTCTCGACACTGTTTTCCTATTCTCCCTTTTAGGTGCTTTGCAATAACAGACCAGCGCTTTGGGCCATATTTCTGCACAAGTTCTATTACCTATAATAAAATGTTCAGTTTTAACACGGCAATAGCTAAGTTATTTAAATTTGAACAGCATTCGAAATTATGGAATTGTCCTTTTTTTAAAATTGTTTATTAAATTAATATTTTAAGCAATAGCAACATTGTTCATGCGTTACTATTTTGTCTTGAATTAATTTACTTATAGTTCACAAAAAGACAGTAGTTCTCATACATCAAAACCTATGAATGAAGACCTATGGGCGGAAATATAACATATTATCCTCAATACAGAAAAAAGTGTCTCAATTTTAGGAGAATTTCTTTGTATGCTTCTCTGGGGAAACATCCCTTCTTCAGACAGAACTGGGCTAGGACCCAAAACGTCACCTATCCATGTTCTTCGGGGATGTTGTCTGACCTGCTAAGTTACTCCAGCACTTTTTTTTTGTAAACCAGCATCTGTAGTTCCTTGCTTTTACATCATTACATTATTTGTCATTTCTCTTAGTTTGACTGGTCAGCATCTCATCACTATGGGATTTGTTCGATGAAATACCAGGAAGCATAAATAAACAATACATTTCTAAGTGCTAAAAGTCTTTAAAAATGACCCTACCCTTTGATCTTCTTCTTTTGTCCAAGGACCTTTAATGAGTTCAGGATTTAGAACTTTTTGCCATCGGTGTTGACACTGCACGTCAGTCCGGTTCTAGTTTTGTAAAGACATACAGGAACTTATTCTAATGTTTTAAAGATATCAAGAGAATGTAAAACACTTTGTGGCTTTAATTCAAGACAATACTGAGCAGACAAGTTTCATTTCTGCATTTCACTTTTGAAGTATGTAAATGTGTGAGACAATAAGAGAATAACAACCCAGTGTCCAGCGATTCCAACTACTGCAAACATCAAAAGGTTTCAGCACATATTTTACCATAACCCTAAAGGACATTTCATTTAAAAATGGACTAAGGTATTTTTTCAGTTTTGTCATTGTATATTTCACTGTTTGTTCATCGTTAATTTTTCTCAGTTCTTTACTTCATCAAACTACATTTAATCTCAAAGTAACAGCTGCAGTAAAAGTCAGTGTCACATAGCGGTCCAGGTGCTTAATGTATGTGGTGAAAGTGAAATTAAATAATCTAAAATTTAAATGACCGATTTAAGGGTCATAAATCATACATGGCTTTTTGTCCAATTTTGAGAAAAATGTAAGCTTTTTATATCTCAGCATAACATGTAAAATATATTTAAAAGACAACATAAATCATTCTTACTTTAATAACATTAGAACAAAGCTATTTATTCAATCAGTATTATTGTAAATGCTTTCCTCAAAGAACATTTCAAACAAACAAATGGGTGTAAAACAATTGGTTTTACTATTTTTGGATGATTGCTATACACTGTTCATATATTTATCCATTCATAATTAATGTAAGTTACATTAATTTTCAAAAACAATAAACAATAAATGAGAATATTAGCTCATATTTACTTTGTGTAACCCGTCTTGGAATTATACCTATACACCATAGTAAGTAGTACTTACAGGGAGGAAATTAGCAATAATTTTCCAGTCTTCTGTTCCATGTTGTTCAACAAGTTTCTTCAACTTTTCATCCTTTAAAACATGAAGCAACTGCTTAAATTCATTGCTAATATACACACAATAATTAAAATTGCAAATTGAGGCTCCAAGACATTTTGAATAGCTCCAAATAGCCATACATTTCAACTAAATTAATAACTGAGTGTGATTATTGTTTAGGAACATACAGTGCTCTCCATAATGTTTTGGACAAAACCCATCACTTATTTATTTGCCTCTGTACTCCACAATTTGAGATTTGTAATAGAAAAAAATATCACATGCCAGATTTTAATAAAAGCAATTTTTATACATTTTGGTTTCATCATGTAGAAATTACAGCAGTGTTTATACATAGTCCCCCCCCATTTCAGGGCACCATAATGTTTGTGACCCAGCAATATCATGTAAATGAAAGTACTCATGTTTAGTATTTTGTATGCAATGACTACTTGAAGTCTGAGATTCATGGACATCACCAGTTGCTGGGTGTCTTCTCTGGTGATGCTCTAGTCAGGCCTGTATTGCAGCCATCTTTAGCTTATGCTTGTTTTGAGGGCTAGTCCCCTTCAGTTTTCTCTTCAGCATATTAAAGGCATGCTCAATTGGGTTCAGATCGGGTGATTGACTTAACCACTAAAGAATTGACCATTTTTTAGCTTTGAAAATCTCCTTTGTTGCTTTAGCAGTATGTTTATAATCATTGTCTTGCTGTAGAATGAACTGCCGGCCAATGAGCTTTGAGGCATTTGTTTGAAATGGAGCATAGGATGTGTCTATACATTTCAGAATTCATTATGGTACTACCATCAGCAGTTGTATCATCAAGGAAGATAAGTGAGCCAGTACCTTCAGCAGCCATACATGCCCAGGCCATAACACCCCCACCACTGTGTTTCACAGATGTGGTGGGATGCTTTGGGTCTTGGGCAGTTCCTTCTCTCCTCCATACTTTGCTCTTGCCATCACTCTGCTGTTAATCTTCGTCTCATCTGTCCACAAGACCTTTTTCCAGAAGTGTGGTTGCTCTTTTAAGTACTTCTTGGCAAACTGTAACCCGGCCATCCTATTTTTGCAGCTAACCAATGGTTTGCATCTTGTAGTGTAGCCTGTATTTCTGTTCATGAAGTCTTCTGCGGACAATGGTCATTGACAAATCCACACCTGACTCCTGAAGAGTGTTTCTGATTTGTCGTGCAGGTGTTTGGGGATTTTTCTTTATTATAGAGAAAATTCTTCTCTCATCAGCTGTGGAGATCTTCCTTGGTCTGCCAGTCCCTTTGCGATTAGTAAGCTCACCAGTGCTCTCTTTCTTCTTAATGAAGTTCCAAACAGTTGATTTTGGTAAATCTAACGTTTGGCTGATGTCTCTAACAGATTTATTCTTGTTTCTCAGTCCCATAATGGATTATTTGACTTTCATTGGGGCAACTTTAGTCCTCATGTTGATAAACAGCAATAAAAATTTCCACATGTGATGGAAAGACTGGAGGAAAGACTAGGTTCTGAGAGCTCTCTTATACCTGCATTATGGAGGCAATTAAACACACCTGAGCAATTACAAACGCCTGTGAAGCCATGCGTCCCAAACATTATGGTGCCTTGAAATGGGGGGGCTATGTATAAAACACAGCTGTCATTTCTACATGGTGAAACCAAAACGGATAAAATCTGACAATGTGCACTTTAACCACATGTGATTTTTACTATTACAAATCTCAAATTGTGAAGCACAGAGGCAAATAAATAAATGATGGGTCATTGTCCCAAACATTATGGAGGGCACTGTATTTCAAGAATTAACAGAATATGAACTAATTAGTACAACTGAATACATTAGACATTCTTTAATTTTATCGCTCCTTCAGATCTTAAAAGAAGACTGTATCTCATACCTCTTCACGGGTCCATCGAGTTTTACTTAACTGCCGTTTACAAGACTTTGGTTGTGGACCATCGTAATCATGATCAAACATTTCAATCTCTTCTTCCTCCTCATCACTACTGTATAAACTACAAATAAAATACTTTTAATATTTAGATATCAATCTTATCTCCCAAACTTGAATATATTCTCATCAAACATTACAACGTTCTAAACGTTTTTTTTTCAAATGTGGTAATGCATTAGGTCAGGAGCATAAACGCATTCCAAATAACTTTTTGAGCAAATGTCTTGACATGTATGTAGTATGATTTTAAAAGCATTATCTATTTAATCATAGAATTCAAATTCCACACAAAATTATTTTTACTACATATCTAGAGTATTTAATTCTATTTACTCCAGATCAATTAACAGGCACATTTGAAACAATACAATGCCATTAATAATGGAAATATTATTTACAATTAATATGTATAAGACTGTTGATCTATATAATTAAAAGTCTCATCTTGACCACTTCCTGTCTGCGCTGTATATTGATTTTAGAAAAAACGCTCCCCTGCAGCACTGTGATTTTTGGCCATCTTTCTCACAGTCCCCCTCTGCTGAGCCAGCCTGGAGGATTTTTCCCATCGATGAAAAATAAAAAGGTTATGAGTGTTTAAAAAACCTTGAGATCAGCTGATTGCTCCTCTCGCCTGTCAATCACCGCGATGAAGGTAACGCCCTTTCGGGGGGGGGGGGGGGCAGGACTACAAAGTAGTCAGTCACTCTGCAAGTTCACGAGGGAGAGGCCACAACTGTCATTCTAAGCTGTGAATCAGCTGAACTGTGAGTCTGCAATGTACTTGCAATAAATAATTTGTTAGCCCTTAATGACAATGCCATGAGTTGTTTGGCCTGCTGCCCTGCCTGTGCTTGAAACTGCAATGCTTTATTAGGTCTGACTGTGTTTTGGAAGAAATACATGCTTTATTAGGTCTGGCTGTGTTTGGAAGGAATAAATGATTTATTAGGTCCGACTGTGTTTAGAAGGATTAAATGCTTTATTAGGTCCGACTGTGTTTAGTCCAAAACTCCTGCTCATTTCGTGACTTCCGCTTAGTGGACAGGTCGTGCTGATTGCGTAATTTCAGGTGAGTGCAGAGGTCGCGCTGATTGCGTAATTTCCGTTAAGTGCAGAGATCACGTTGATTGCGTAAGGGCCGCTGACTGAGGAAGCCGCACAGTGGAGAGGCCGCGCTCAGCCGTGTGAGTATATTCAAGAAGGTTTACTGTCTTATATGGTGTGAGTGTGTATGTGTGTGCGTGTGTGAGTGTATGTGTGTGAGTGTACGTGTGAATGTGTGTTTGAGTGTTATGTGTGTGTGAGTCTGCGTAAGTTTGTGTGTGAGTGTGAGTGTGAGTGTATGTGTGAGGTGGAGGGCGTGTGAGAGTGTGTGTGAATTTGTGTCTGTATACAGTGGCTTGCAAAAGTATTCATACCCCTTGAACTTTTGCACATTTTGTCACGTTACAAGCACAAACGTAAATGTATTTTATTGGGATTTTATGTGATAGACCAACACAAAGTGGTGCATAATTGTGAAGTGGAAGGAAAATGATACATGGTTTCCAAATTTTATTACAAATAAAAAACTGAAAAGTGTGGCGTGCAAAAGTATTCAGCCCCCCTGAGTCAATACTTTGTAGAACCACCTTTCGCTGCAATTACAGCTGCAAGTCTTTTGGGGTATGTCTCTACGAGCTTCGCACATCTAGAGACTGAAATTTTTGCTCATTCATCTTTGCAAAATAGCTCAAGCTCAGTCAGATTGGATGGAGAGCGTCTGTGAACAGCAATTTTCAAGTCTTGCCAGAGATTCTCAATTGGATTTAGGTCTGGACTTTGACTGGGCCTTCTAACACATGAATATGCTTTGATCTAAACCATTCCATTGTAGCTCTGGCTGTATGTTTAGGGTAGTTGGCCTGTTGGAAGGTGAACCTCCGCCCCAGTCTCAAGTCTTTTGCAGACTCCAACAGGTTTTCTTCCAAGATTGCCCTGTACTTGGCTCCATTCATCATCCCATCAACTCTGACCAGCTTCCCTGTTCCTGCTGAAGAAAAGCATCCCCACAGCATGATGCTGCCACCACCATGTTTCACAGTGGGAATGGTGTGTTCAGGGTGATGTGCAGTGTTAGTTTTTCGCCACACATAGCATTTTGCATTTAGGCCAAAAACTTACATTTTGGTCTCATCAGGCCAGAGCACCTTCCTCCACGTGTTTGCTGTGTCCCCCACATGGTTTGTGGCAAACTGCAAACGGGACTTCTTATGGCTTTGTTTCAACAATGGCTTTCTTCTTGCCACTCTTCCATAAAGTCTCGATTTGTGGAGTGCATGACTATTAGTTGTCCTGTGGACAGATTCTCCCACCTGAGCTATGGATCTCTGCAGCTCCTCCAGAGTTACCATGGGCCTCTTGGCTGCTTCTCTGATCAATGCTCTCCTTGCCCGGCTTGTCAGTTTAGGTGGACGGCCATGTCTTGGTAGGTTTGAAGTTGTGCCATATTCTTTCCATTTTCGGATGATGGATTGAACAGTTCAAAGCTTGGGATATTTTTTTATAACCTAACCCTGCTTTAAACTTCTCCACAACTTTACCCCTGACCTGTCTGGTGTGTTCCTTGGGCTTCATGATGCCCAAGGAACATTGTTTGCTCACTAATGTTCTCCAGTAAACCTCTGAGGCCTTCACAGAACAGCTGTATTTATACTGAGATTAGATTACACACAAGTGGACTCTATTTACTAATTAGGTGACTTCTGAAGGCAATTGGTTGTACTGGATTTTATTTAGGGGTATCAGAGTAAAGGGGGCTGAATACTTTTGCACGCCACACTTTTCAATTTTTTATTTGTAAAAAAAATTGAAAACCATGTATCGTTTCCCTTCCACTTCACAATTATGCGCCACTTTGTGTTGGTCTATCACATAAAATCCCAATAAAATACATTTACGTTTGTGGTTGTAACGTGACAAAATGTGGAAAAGTTCAAGGGGTATGAATACTTTTGCAAGCCACTGTATATATTGGAATTGGTGGAGAGGTGGAATATTGCGCTGTGGGACCAGCCGTCCCGTGTGAAGCTGGGACCCAATGGGTCCCACTTAGTCCAGTGAATCATTATAAACATTCTCATATCCGTTTATGTTTATTTTATTTGTATAATTCTACAATATCAAAAATGTAATTGCCTTCTAGTAATGCATTTCTGGTAGGTTGACTAGAATGTGACTTCTAGTAGGATTTGATCTGCTTTAAAATTTTCAGTATTAATTTACAATTGTTATTCAAACATTAGTTAAATTAAATAATTGTACAAATACACATATACAAGATGTAAACAATTAAAGTCACCTTAATGATTATGAAGAACCCCCCAAGTCTTCCTGACCACAAAAGTCACCTTTTTCATACCCAGGATGAATATTTTGACCTTTGTGAGGGTTGGGTGGAGAATGCCAACCTTGACATCATAATGTCTTTAGGGAGCATGCTTATAATGATGAGGAAGTTAGTTGAAGGAGTCATGGGTGACAATTTCTACTATCAAATGTTCTCTTAAATTTGGTAATATGTATGTCATTTAGTAAATAGGCATGGGAAAAATGGCAACTTTTGCCAAGAGCCATGCTCAAGAAATATGCTAATACTTAAGAAAATGATGAAGATCCCCAAGCCCAGAATTATTTCTGTACGAATAGTGTAAGCAAAATCTATGGGTGCAAATTCCAAATATCCTGAGTAATGTCTGCAAAACACATCTAAACATGGATATCCGTGCCATTATTATTGAAAGACTAAGTATCACCAAGTGTCCCCACTAATAGGGTAATAAAATAGGGGAAAAACATTTACTATCACAGGTAAAAACCTGAAAAGCAGGTGAATGGGGTTAAGAGGGAAATATGGATCAGCCATAATTGAATGGCGGAGTAGACTTGATGGCCGAATGGCCTAATTCTGTTCCTATAACTAATGAAATTCCTTTCCCCCTAGAATGCTGTTCAATCCGCAGTTCCACCAGCATTTTATGGATAACATTTTTACAAATTTTATTTTAAAATATAGGAATAGGGAGGTTGCACGGCAGTCAAAGTCACGACCTGTACTGTTGCCACGGAAGCCTTCTGGAGTACAAGCGGTGAACATCAGGTAAGCACTTACTATGGCTGCCAGTACAGCGGGCCCGTCTTCTGTCCCAGCATCCGGACTCCACACTGACTGGTTCCACTCGCAGATCCCGGGCCGTCTGTCCCCCCCGTCTGTGGGTTGTGGGATTGAATCACCCCATGTGTCATGTGTGGGTCGGGGTCCGGGGGGGGGGGGGGGGTTGAATCACCCCGTGTGGTGGTGGGGGTTGGGTGAATCAATCCGGTGTGGGGGTCGAGTCCGGTGCTGGTGCAGTCAGTGACCAGACTATCCCCAACTCTGCTGCAGCCGACGGGGACATTGAGGGGTTATGGCCCCGTGTGTCTGCTGCCCGGAGCCGCGGCCCCGTGTGTGTGCGCTGCCGACCCACAGCCCGTGACAGTGGAGCTGGATAGGGGGAGACGGGGCGGAGGGCAGACGTGGCCGGACAGCGCTGACCCCAGGGGGAGAATGGGGGCTGTCCAGAGGGATCCGCTCCTTCGGTCGCTTGAACCTTGGTGCTCGGGTTCAGACCGCCTTCCATCCCCGGGCGGTCAGGGCCGGGACTTGCCCTCAATCCCCCGGCACGCTGCTCTTTCACAAGTCAGTGAGCAGCTGTGATTTTGGAGGTTTTCTCTCATGGTTACCCCTCTTTCCACAATTTTTTACAGTGCAAAAATTGCCCATTTTGGCAGTTTTTAACAGGTAAGAACGTACGTGTTTCGTGTGTTACTGGTGTATGCTGGAAGCTGCCTTGTACTCCAGAAGGCTGAGCTACTGCATGCATTATGCCCTTTGACCTTACGTGCAACCTCCCTATAATTAATATGTTACAATACTATGCCTTTTGAAATGATTCTCTTCAAGCTGAGAACTAAGATCTAATTTAACAAATGGGAATAGAATTACAACTACTTTTATTCCTTAAGCTACATCCTTCAATGCATTTTAACTAAGGATCTTCTTTTTGTGTTATACAACGCTATGACTCTGCTATCAGTACTGTCAATTGCATGAGATGTATCGGAGCCACCACTTATACTACTACAAGTTCAGCCTGAAGGAGGCATTGTTCCTGAATTTCTTCCCCCTCCCTGCAGATCGCTCCATCTAGTGGTCTGGCAAGAAAAGTCAAACTTTCTCCCCAATGAAACAATGCATTTCATTTGGGAGCTACTTGAGGAATGGTAATTCAAGATTTGTTTTTTATTGTAAAACAAATAAATAACATTAACACCTTTAAAAACAAATGTTCAATTGAAATGTAGATGTACCATGTTTAGTTTTAAACATGTATCAATGCTTGCATAAGTGGTTCATCTGGTCTAAAAAATGTGTTGGGGTATTACACTTCAGGATTGATCTGCAGTAAAAAAAAATAATGGTTACATTGTCAGAGACTGAAAAGCGCAATGAACGTCCAAAATGATCCTTCATATGCTACATCAAATTTAATATAAAATATTAAAAGGGTTTGCTCTCTTCTGAGAATACATGCATGCCTTCACATGGTAAACTCTACAATTCAATACAAACTGACATATTTTTACTCCAGAGCATATGCTGGAAAACAGAAACAATCACATTGTTGCAGTCGACATCCAAATCAATATGTCCTGACAAAGAAATAGCTAACAGGTGACAATATTTTTCTTACTGATCAACCATAAGAAAAGTGGTTGCATTTTTTAAAAATCTGGCCCCGCTTTACTGAGTATCTTATCTTCAAGTCCTGACTTCGCCGCACATGAAATAGCTATTGAAAATTCAAGCCAGCTACCGGCAGTTTAATTTTTAATTGAACAATCTTTACTGAACTGTGAATTCTGCTGGTTGTTGATACTTGTAAAATAATGCTAAACCAATTGGCGACAACGGAGTAAAAGGTAAATGTATTTTTTTATGTTGCCGAGTTCATAGTATCGCGATCGTAACGTCTCTACAGTCAATTGCGAGATTTTAGATAGTTTTTCCAGTGACCCATAAATGAAAGCTCAATAAACCACGAACTCGGCACTTCATGCACTGAACACAACTACGACCCTCTGACTTATTTAACTGGCCAAAATCTCCGTTCGGTACTTTTCGTGTGTGAACAAACCAAACTTACTACGTTAAATTAAACCATTGCCGCATTACTATATACCTGCGAGTGTTTTTCGTCCTGAAATTCTGAAAGAATCCTATCTGACTCATTTATCTTAATTTATCTCGGCCGTAATGAATTTCCGCCGTTTTGCGAGAACGTTGTGGTCATGTATCATACACTTTGGGTAGGTGTCATTGTTCCCCATTTCGGTTCATTCGGATTTTAATGACGATAAACTATCTGGTATACTCAAGTTACTTAGACCACAAATGTTAGTCATGGACGAATGGTCAAGTTCAAGAAAGATATCTGAGCAATTTCTGGCACGGGCACTGCTCCGTGTTATAACTGAATGACAACCCAGGTCAGAGTCTCTGCCAAGTTCAGGTTCTAATGACACATTTAAGAACCACCTTATTTATACTGTGTTGAATGTTTCATACTGTATTGGTGTTCAGTTTCATAGAGCTTACAAAAAAATAATATCCACGTGTCCTTCACCAGTTCATGCAGTAAGAAAACAATAAAAAAATATCGACTTCATTGAATAAAACTGAATATAAATTTCTTAAAGCATTCGGTTAGTCCTTGCCATGCACTCATAGTTCGGTGAATAATGATCATAGCGACTGCGAAACTACAATATAAACTACACACAAACACGGAGCAGTCAACACTTTCATGTGTAAGCAACGTGTTGATAGACATGATGCATGAACGTTGCAGTTGACATTAATAAAACTGTTCCGTATGCAATACTCCGGAGACGTGTCATATAAATTATATTTTTTAGACTTAATGATAATTGCATAAAAGGATCTATCTACATTTTTCAATCTTGGCGCTGTTGTCATTTGTCACTCACAATCAGCGAACATGAATAAATACAAATTCTGCACCTTTTAAATCTACCGCATATACATAATTTCGATTAATAAATTGAGACAATAATCTCAATTTGACTCTATTTTAAATGACGATTTAGTTTTATTGCAGAAGCAATTAGCAAACCACACGTACGCGGCTCCAGATCCATTCATAAATTAGCTGCATGAAATATCTCAACAGGACAGAACTAGCTCACTATTTAACAGGTCTTCTACTCTAACCACAGTGTAAACCTCACTAAATTAAAGTGAAAGTTCTTCCCTTTTCTGCAAGAATCATGTATTGTTTGTTCATCAGGCAGCAGTAAAAACGCATAATAGTTACCTATTCCGTGGCCGCCGAGCCATGAGTTTCTTAGTGTGCGGAAGAAGTGTCGCTGCAAGTGATCACCCAAAGTCACACGAGGAGGAAGCAAGTTGAGATTAAAGTGTACGCTCTGTAAACACAGATTCCTACAAACAAAGCACTGGACCCTCCCCTCCCGCCAAATCTCGCGCCCAAACCCGAGTCAATGTAATGCGCAAGCGCACTTGTGATCTTGGCGGTTCTCAGTAAAACCCGCCTTTTTCCTGCAATCCCCGCTCTGGCAGCGCCAGCAGCGCACCCCCGCCCTCTTCCAACTTTACAAAGTAAACAAGTGTGGATAATGTACTTTTGTTCATCTGTCAAGTCACTCATACAATAGGGATGGGTGAGGGGGGAGGGCGGGGGTTCCCTGTTACTAATCCACACACTGTCATTCTAAAACCGACTTTCTACTGCAGAGAGAATGTCAGTCGCGCACAGGTCTAGTAGATTCGTTTGAGGTGAAACTAGTCTTAAATAACTTGGGAAAGGGGGTGTTGAGGTAGGTGGGTGGGTGGGGGGGGGGGGGCTTATGTATCCAAATGTAATTACCATTCTGAAAGTATGATAATGTTTTGCACGACCAGACTCCAAATTTAAGAGATCAGATGGCGCCTTACTCGTATTGCCAAAAGGTCGAAAGCTTATTCCATAGATGGCGCAACCTTGTTTTGCAATGAAACCTAAATATGGAGTAACGAGGGTCCTTTGTTCGTAAACCATAGTACTAAAACAAAATAGAAAAGCAAAAATGCATTTTCCTCTTGGTGTCTTCTGAAATGTAATATTTAATCGTTGTTTTTTTTCGCAAATCAGTACAGAATGTATTAAAAACTATTGCTTAAAATTTATTGACCAAACTCAGCATTCTACATTTTCATTATTAATAAAATGTTAGCATCTTTTTGCTGTAATTATATATATTTTTAAAAGAGTAGACTCGGATACATTATTCGTGATGATGGTCTACTCTACATTCAATACATGCAATAATTTGGGATCTTGGATCACCGTAGTACTTTCTCTTCCCTGCGCACTCCTGGCACGTGTGTGGGACAATAAAACAGTAAAGCAGCTGGAGACGCTAGGACACAAGGTCCCCATGAATCGGCGGCAGTTCGTGTGCATGAACTTCACTTCAAATCCCGAAACATCTCCACAATACCCAGAAATGCTCGCAGTTGACCTATTACTTTCCCTTACACCTGTTCCAGACGGACTCATGTTCATCTCTAATACAAATGGATACAGAACTAGCCGAATATGCACAATTGCATTCAAATGAATCTACATTTAATTGATTTACAGCTGTCTGTAATGCCCGTTAAATTGTTATCGTGGATAATAGCCTGCCATGGCATTATTCTTTCTAAAATTCTACTCGAAATTTTAATTTCTGGATTTGCTGATTCTGTTCGCGTTCCCTCCGTCTTTAATCCATACGCGGGTATTTTATGAGTGTTCGCACATTAAACCACCTGTGTTATTACAAACTACGGCCAGATCACTTGCAAGATCTTATATGATCAGTTTGTATTTCCAATGCAAACGCCGTGCCGAGTGGTGGTCGGTGATCCCCAACTTGGGTGGCCCGGTCAGAACTAGAATCTTCAACCACTTTAATACTTGACAGTGCCACTCATCTGGCAGTCACCCAGTTTGTTTTGCATTCGGGGTCAGTTCTTGAAAACAAACGTCTTTTTTTATATAATAATCTTGCCTCTGGCTCATTTCTTCCTCTTTTTTTGAACAATGGTTTCCTCAGTTCCGTTACCGTCGTTTTCTCCTTGTTTCCCTTTCCTACACCCCCTCCAGTTCGGTGATATCCATTGGATTACCTTTGCGACTGCTGCAAACACCTTCCCGGAAACCCCGGACCTGTTGTGTCTGCAACCAGGTCCGTTCGTCGTCGCCCCCCACCCCCCCCCCCCCCCCCCCGCTTACCAAACGTCAAAAATCACCCACTTTCTCCAAATTCTCTTGTAAGAAAAGGTCTCATTTCATTGAATGGGGTTGACAGTGAATTACCCTAATATTTCCCCGACTGTTATTGATGGCACTGAGAGCGGGTGCATGTTACTCTCTGGACGATGTCTGTCCGTTCATCACTGCGGGTTGGCCGACGTTTGATGGGATAAAGGTGGGGGCGTCGGGCTGGCCGACCAGTGGCGTGTTGCAGCTCTGGGCCAGTCTGCGCCCCGCTTCGCTTGCACGATGTCGGAGCAGCGCCAATGCAGATTCATGTGAATTGAATTGTGCACATCCGGCGAGTTCTATGCAACAGTAGTTATCGATTTGTACTAGAGATGAACACGAGTCCGTCTGGGACAGGTGTAGGGGGGGAGTGTAGGGTGAACTGCGAGCATTTCAGGGGTATTGTGAGGGCGTTTCGGAATTTTATTTCAAGAAAGTACATTCACACGAACATGGGAACCTTGTGTCCTGACGTCTGCAGTCGCGGATGGGAAACACTTTGCAGGTCGAGCAGCGTCCGTGGCGCAGGAGGCGGCGTTCGCCACTACTACACATAGAAAGGTGCAGGAGCAGGCCATTCGGCCCTTCGAGCCTGCACCGCCATTCAATATGATCATGGCTGATCATCCAACTCAGTATCCTGTACCTGCCTTCTCTCCATACCCCCTGATCCCTTCAGCCACAAGGGCCACATCCAATTCCCTCTTAAATATGAGAGGGAAATACTTAAATATTCCCTCTAACTCCCTCTTAAAAATAGCAAATGAACTGGCCTCAACTACCTTCTGTGGCAGAGAATTCCACAGATTCACCACTCTCTGTGTGAAAAACGATTTTCTCATCTTGATCCTAAAAGACTTCCCCCTTATCCTTAAACTGTGACCCCTTGTCCTGGACTTCCCCAACATCGGGAACAATCTTCCTGCATCTAGCCTGTCCAACCCCTTAAGAATTTTGTAAGTCATATATCACCCCTCAATCTTCTAAATTCCAGCGAGTACAAGCCGAGTCTATCCAGTCTTTCTTCATATGGAAGTCGTGCCATCCCAGGAATCAGTCTGGTGAACCTTCTCTGTACTCCCTCTATAGCAAAAATGTCTTTCCTCAGATTAGGAGACCAAAACTGTACGCAATACTCCAGGTGTGGTCTCACCAAGACCCTGTACAACTGCAGTAGAACCTCCCTGCTCTTGTACTCAAATACTTTTGCTATGAATGCCAACATACCATTCGCTTTCTTCACAGCCTGCTGCACCTGCATGCCTACTTTCAATGACTGGTGTACCATGACACCCAGGTCTTGTTGCATCTCCCCTTTTCCTAATCGGTCACCATTCAAATAATAGTCTACTTTCCTGTTTTTGCCACCAAAGTGGATAACCTCACATTTATCCACATTATACTGCATCTGCCATGCATTTGCCCACTCACCCAGTCTATCCAAGTCATCCTGCAGCCTCCTAGCATCCTCCTCACAGCTAACACTGTCCCCCAGCTTCGTGTCATCCGCAAACTTCGAGATGTTGCATTTAATTCCCTCGTCCAAATCATTCATGTATATTGTAAATAGCTGGGGTCCCAGCACTGAGCCTTGTGGCACCCCACTAGTCACTGCCTGCCATCCTGAAAAGGATCCGTTCACTCCTACTCTTTGCTTCCTGTCTGTCAGCCAGTTCTCTATCCACATCAATACTGAACCACCAATACCGTGTGCTTTAAGTTTGTATACCAATTTCTTGTGTGGGACTTTGTCGAAAGCCTTCTAAAAGTCCAGATATAACACATCCACTGCTTCTTCCTTATCCACTCTACTAGTTACATCCTCAAAACATTCAATAAGATTCGTCAGACATGATTTACCTTTTGTAAATCCATGCTGACTTTGTCCAATGATTTCACCACTCTCCAAATGCGATGCTATCCCATCTTTAATAACTGACTAGCAGTTTCCCCACTACCGATGTTAGACTAACTGGTCTGTAATTCCCCGTTTTCTCTCTCCCTCCCTTTTTAAAAAGTGGGGTTACATTAGCTACCCTCCAATCCTCAGGAACTACTCCAGAATCTAAAGAGTTTTGAAAAATTATCACTAAGGCATCTGCTATTTCTGGGGCTACTTCCTTAAGTACCCTTGGATGCAGCCTATCTGGCCCTGGGGATTTATCGGCCTTTAATCCATTCAATTTACCTAACACCACTTTCCGGCTAACCTGGATTTCACTCAGTTCCTCCATCTCATTTGACCCACGATCCCCTGCTATTTCTGGCAAATTATTTATGTCTTCCTTAGTGAAGACAGAACCAAAGTAGTTATTCAATTGGTCTGCCATGTCCTTGTTCCCCATGATCAATTCACCCGTTTCTGACTGCAAGGGACCTACATTTGTTTTAACTAATCTTTTGCGCATCACATATCGATAAACACTTTTGCAGTCAGTTTTTATGTTTCCTGCCAGTTTTCTTTCATATTCCATTTTCCCTTTCCTAATTAAGCCCTTTGTCCTCCTCTGTTGGTCTCTGAATTTCTCCCAGTCCCCTGGTAGGCTGCTTTTTATGGCTTTTTCCACCGGCCTCTTGCCAGGATCATCGAGCTGAACCTTTGGTTTTCGAGCTGAATCTCAGTCGAGGGGGACTGGGGTGTTAGTCCTGCCTTTACCCCGACCCCGCATAGATCAACCAGGGCAGACAGACACAAAGATGCTAGGGTGGCAGCAGCAGAGGAGCGAAGGAATGGGTGACATTTCGCGTCGAAACCCTTCTTCTGCGGAAAGATCTCGAGCCGAAAAGTCGTCCATTCACTTTTCTCCAGACATGCTGTCTGCCCCGATTAGTTACTCCGGCATTTCTGTGTATCGGCAGCACCTGCAATTCCTCCCTACACAGATCACCCGCGGCCTCTGATATTTACCCCTCCCCCAGGGACCGGGTGAGCGGCTGTTTGCCGTTGAATCGCCCGCCGTCAACCGCTGGTGCCCGGGCCGCCACGTGATCCTGCAAATGGCGGCCGCAGGGCTCCTCCCTCCCGCCCGCCTGCCTTCACACCTACCCGAAGGAGCCGTCCATGGGGCCGCAGCCCCTCCGCTGACGCCGCCCCCCTCGCTGCTCCTCGAGAATCTCAGTCAAGACTCGGCGCCCAAGCGGGACTACGATTCTCTCTCTCTTTTCCCTTTTATTTTGGGCCGCCCTCCCCCTCCCCCACCCCGTCTCTCCCACCTGCCCTGCAGCCTCTCGCCAAGTGGAATCCTCCCGATTCAAAAGGTACCGGGCTTCTCGACGCGAACCCCCTCCCCCCCCCCCGCCCCGCCCCCTCGCGCCGCCGCGCGCCCCCCCCTCGCGCCCAATCCCCGCAACCCCCCCCCCCCACACACACACACACAAACAATCCTCGCCCTCGCCGCGTGCTCGCACCCCCATCCTCGCGCTCGCCCCCCCACCCACAGAACGCGAAGGCGAGGAAGCTGAGGGGAGGGCGACAGCGTTGACCGAGTCCCGGTGGACGAAGACGACGAGAAGGAGGAGAGAAGGGGGGGGGGGGGAGGTGATACACGTACTCTCGTCTCTCCAGGGCCGAGGTACAAGGGGTGGGGGTAACTCCCGAATCTCCTGGGCTGAGGTACAGGGGGCTCTGGGGGTGGTGGTCTCCTGGCTTCAGATACTGGGGTCATTACCGTCTCCTTAGGGCTACGTACAAGATGCATGGGGGGGGGGGGGGGGTGCAGGCCACTGCCGTCTCCTCCGGGGTTCAGGTACAGCAGCAGCACTCGGGGTTGGGAAGGGGCACGGGGGGGGGGGTGAAGGAAAGGCACCTGGGTCGTGGAGGAGGCACTGCGGCTGAGGGAGGGGGCACTGGGGTTGTGGAAGAGGTACATGGGTAGTGGAGGATGCACTGGGATTGTGGAGAAGGCACGGGCTGAGTGAGGATGCATTGGGGTTGTGGAGGAGTCACTGGGGCAGTGGAGGAGGCACTGCGACGGTGGATAAGGCACTGGGGCAGTGGAGGGTCACACATCTCCCGTGGGGTGGAACACTGAGGCTGGGTGGGTGGAGGGTGGGCTGTTGGAGGGGAGCTCTTGGCTGGGGGCACTGGAGCTAGATGATTCAATCTCCCCGGGTTCTGAGAGAGTGGGCATTGGAGGGTGGGTGATCCTTGCGCTCAGTCTCTCACCTATATTGATCAGCTGGTTTCCTGACTCGCATGTTTCTGCCAGTTGCACTTGACCACCAAGGGAACATTTCAATGCTCTGCATAGTCTTTCCTGTTGCGGGTCTTCCCCCATCTTATGCCCAGCTTCTTGAACTGCAAGCTTTTGAACAACGGACTATTACTATGAACGCTTGACACGGAACGAAACGTATGTGATGCGGTTAGAAGCATGGAACAGCATTTGTGCTGCCTGCTTTGTAATTCTTGAGTAAAATTGGCGCGATAAAAAAACGCCAATTGCCTTTCCAGGAAATCTCATTCCACGTTGTATGCCATAAATCATAAGGCCTGCTTTCAATTATGAAAGTGCAATTGCAACTCATTGGTGACTGTTTGGGGCACACTTTAAGTAGTTAATTGTACCGTCAAAGATCATTAAGGCACCTGCATATATATGTCAAAATATTTGTTGAGTTAGTATAGAGTATTTTACCAATACATTGCAGGTCTAAATCAGAATTACTTAATAAATGTAACTTTTAAAAACGCACCATATGGAATATGATGCAGTTTGGTTGGAAAAATAGAAAGGCAGAAATTTTTACAGTTGCGAAGCTAGAAAATTGAAAAAAACTGCAGATAGCGAGAATGAGAAATAGAACTTAAAATTCCTTGACAAATGTAGAACAATAATGGGTAATTTGTCATTGATTTTCATTGATTATGATTTCTTGTTGGTCTTACCATAAAAGAACAAGAAATAAAAAAGGATTAGCCAACAAAGTCGCATGAATCTGCTGTGCAATTCATGAAGGTTGAATAACAATGTTACAAAATTTTGAGATTTTAAAAACCAAGTCTGCAATTTATCCCATCAGATAAAGCATAAAAATGTTTAATTTGACACCTAATTCACTTTCATATCTTCAGTATTAAAAAAGTTATGGCCATTTTCATACTCAGAAATTAGCATCTTGTTGCTTTTCCATTGACTTAACACAAACGCTGTGATCAAGGACAGTCAAAAGCCCATAACTTTCTTAAGATTAAGAGAACTGAAAGGCATTTTCAGTTATTATAGATTGAAGCATTCTGAAACAAATATTAAACAATCTTAGTTGGATGACCTGAAATTAAAGCATATAATTAGTTAGTTACCCAATTGTAGCTAATTACAAAATTCAATTACTATATCTAAACATCTATCAATTTCTTAAGAAAAGATGAATATTTTTAAATAGCCTAAGTGTCCAAATAACATTCACACAAGAATTCACAATATAACATGATTTTTAAATCTCATTGTCATTAATTTATAGGCCAAATGGAAGGAATTTGTTTAATTCCCGTAAATTAATGGCCATTTTAATCATCTTGCGAGTGGGATTTTCTGGAATGCGATCGATTGGAACGTTGTGGTGAATTTAAACCCCATATCGGCAGGAAAAATACTGCCGGTTAGTATGGGGAATAAATCACCGCAACGTGAAATTTTGATTAAAGGTATCCTAAGAAGCACTTTTTAATGAAAAAATAAACAGTGTACTTTGCCTTGTCCCCTATGCGAGGTCCGTTGTCGGTGTTCACAGCTTTAGAAGATGATTTTAAATTTACTACAGCAATTAAATTAGCAAGCACAGTTTAAAAATCACTTCAGAGAATGGCAGTCGAAGCGATTTTTCTTCATCAACTAATTAGCCTGTTCAAGATCGAATTGAATTGGTTTCCGAAATACCGCATTTTAAACCCGCCCCCCCTCTCAAAGGCGCCAAAGTTGCGCACACGGGCAGTGACAGACCTGCAGCGCCGCTCAAGGTAAGTATTGTAACATACCTAGGTTGAGGCTGATCTTAATAGACACTGTTTTCCTGCCATATCCTTATATCCATGAACTCCTCTAATATTCACAAATCTAACATAGGAATATATACATTAGGATTAGGAGTAGACCTCTTGCCCCTCAAACTTGCTTTGTCTTTTATTAAAGTCGTGGGGATCTGACAATAACCTCAATTTAACATTTCTGTCTACCCACAGTAACTTATCACTACTGCCCATCGAACATCCAGCTGCATCTGCCTTACATTTAACTGTCCTGCATTCACTAGGAGTCCCAAGTCTTGCTCTAAGAGAGAAAAAAAACAGTATATGGGATGAAGGTCAAACGCAGGCAAAGATGTGGCCACTATGCTAATTTAGTCAGCATGGACAAGATGGGCCAAAGGGCCTGTTTCCTTGCTGCACAGCTCCATGATTTAATTAGCCAACCCCTTTTAAACAGGAATCCTAGTTCGAGATTCTCCCACAATAGAAAATCTGCACTCCACATACATTCTCGGTTCAAGACACATTAGAAGCTTATCCTAAATTCCAGATTTAGTTGACAACTGTAGAGGATGAAACTCAAATTCAAATGTCCAGACAATTTGACATGACATAGATATTTAATTTGATAGTTTATAACTATATTATGGACCTACTGGAGTCAAAGGGTTGTGAATCTCTGGAAATATCTCTCTTAACTCACTGCAAATAGCTAGCTCTTGAGTACATTCAAAAGAAAGGTTTATCGGTGGATCAAGAGTTATAGGGATAATGTAGAAAACCAGAGATGAGCTAAGAGATCAGCCACACAACAAAGCTTTTCACTATCTCTAGCGAGAAGGGATGGGTGATGTTTCTGGTCGAGACCTTACGTCACCCATTCCTTCTCTCCAGAGATGCTGCCTGTCCTGAGTTTCTCCAGCATTTTGCGTCTATCTTCGATTTAAACCAACATCTGCGGTTCTCTCCTACGAAAAGGGCTTTTCACTGCCACTCAGTATATGCGACAATAATAATAAATTAAGCTAAGCCATACAGCCATGCTATGGAATGGTAGAGCAGTCTGGGCAGGCTGAATAATTTATCCTGCTCATGTTCCCAATAGGCTGTTTTCTTTCAGGAAACATTATAAAAATGTCATAAAGCATGGAAACAGCCCTTTGACCCAACTCATCCATGACGACCAAGATGCAACTAAGTTAGTCCCATCCCCCTGCATTTGATCCGTAACATGTTAAACATTTCCTATCCATGTACCTATCCAAATGTTTTCTTAAATGTTATTATTGTATCTCCCTCAACCACTTCCTTGAACAGCTCATTCTACATACGTACCACCCTCTGTGGAATAAGGTACCTCTGAGGTTAATATGAAATCTTTCCCCACTCAGCTTAATCCCTTGCCTCTACTTGTGGGATTCCTCATTCCTAGGAAAATGACTGTGCATTCGCCCTATTTATGCTCTTCATGATTTTCTACACCTTTATAACATGATCCCTCAGTTTCCTATGTCCCTAGTTAGTCTCCCACGACCTTCCGTTTAAAACTAAGATTTTAATTCCATTCAAAATACTGTACAGGGATTTGTATTAGTGGTTTAGCTGACATCTGATTTTGCTGATTTGGAATTATTATACAATTGAACATAAAGTCATCCTTAATTACAAAGTAATTCATGGAATATTTATTTCAACCACTTCTAAGCAGCACTATTCGTTTGTATTAAATATAATCTGCTAGCATTATGTAATCTTTGAAATTAATGTTGTAGTTTCTGACCTGCCACACTATGGGTTATCTGTGAGTTTGACTGGAACATGCTAACTTTAAAGATATAAGACAACTTACAATTATTACGGTACTCACCATGCACTTTGAGGCAGCTCTCTCAACATGTGCCTAACATGATTCCTGGAACCAGTTGATTTCTACACTCGACTCAATTTCCTATTCTTTCCGACAGACATTTTGAAGAAAGAAACTGCAAAACAAAACTTAGCTGCTCTTGCTGGAAAGGATGTTCCTGCACTTACCAGGCGTTTAATTGACAGGTAGCTAACATGTTGCTGTTCAGAAATGAAGTATTGTAAAATAAATGCTAAAAAATCAAGTTAAATTTAAAAATATATTTTTTTAAATCATGAAATACTTTGTGGCATATTGGATCTTCCAATATGAAAACTCTGACCACATACTGTCCATTGTTTTAATATTTGAATGCATGCATCTTTCAGGTCAATTCATTTAACCTGCATGTAATCTCGTTCTACAGATGTATTGAAGCATTTCAGATAAATATTATCAAAAACACATCTGGTTAAGCAATCACTTTGTGTGGATTGGTTGGATATAGCATGGTAAAAGTGTACACAAGAGGTGTTGATTTTTGAGGAAAAAAAGTAAAGTCAGAGGGCGGTGGACGCCAGTTTTCTGCATACTTTCAAGAGAGAGCTAGATAGGTTGCAGATTAGGTGCTACTGAAGCAAGTTACTTTGGCGTAAACTAAATCAATCCACTTGTTTGTTGATGTCATCTAGGCAAAGTGGAGTGTGTTCCTTCACACTTTATTAGGGGGCTACCTGTAATAGAAAGGCTTCGGATAGTTAAAATACTGGCAAAAACAGACTTCTTAAAGCCAAGGTATTTTGTTAGATTTGTTTAGTTTCCGATAATAGTGATCCCCAGGATATAGTGGTAGGGCACACAATGATGGTAATGCTTGAAAATAGTCAGGAATTGATTGTTCCAATTGTTGGAAATAGTCATTGCTTGACACTTGTTTACCATGAATACACAGGGAAGATTTACTTAACTAATACGTGGAGTTGGTTTTAAGGTTGTCTTATGGGAAAAGGCTTGACAGGCTATGGTTGTGCTCCTGGAATTCAGAATGTGAGAAGACACCAAATTGAACATATTAGATTGTGACGGTCTTGACAAGGTTAATGTGGAAAGGATTGTGGAAGAATCTAGAATTGTGGTCACTAAAAGTCACACATTTGAGTCAAAGATGAGGTGAAAAAATGTTTTGCTAGAGAGTAATGTAGTCTTGGAACCCTTTTCCTTAAATGACAATGGGAGCTGAGCCTTTGAATCTTCTTATGGCAGTGATAGATAGATTTAACTGAAGAAGTTGACAGTTGAGGGCTGAATGTTGGAAAATTGAATTAGTATAACTAGGTACCGGTAATTCTGTTTTAACTCGTGTATCCATACTGTGATTTGGATATAATGCAGTTGATGAATAGGGAAAACTAGTTGTATTACACAAGCCAAATTGCTTATAATGTGATTTCAATTGGGAACTAGAGAACCACATAAAGTTACTTTGGAAATTGACAAGCAGAAGGAAAGGTATTTTGTAAAAAATGTCTAGGAAAAAAAATGTTTCTATGTAACCTCTCCACTTGAATCAGTCAACATTATAATAACACAATTGTCAGTTTCACCATGGGTGGCCATTAAAACTGACAACAATCCTTCCTATTGACACGTGTACATTGACATTTTATTAAACAATGTAACACACAGCCTTTAAGTGTTTTTAACCTGTAGAAACAAAAATAAAGCTATTAATATCTTGTGGTGGATAAGAACTTTGTTATTGCCAGTCTGAAATTCTCTTGCCACTATTCTCTGTCTCCATTGACACAATTGTTTTTTTAACATGATTTTCTGTAACGTTTCTGAGGGACACAAGTATCATGTCATGCCAGAACTACCACTACATGATGGCCAATCTGGTTACATTGGTCACAAAGGCCCCTTTCCCTGCTGTGTGACTCTAGAATGGTTAACGTGAATGCAAAATTAAGTTTACTGAATGGCAGAGTGGGTTTGACAGGCTGTAGCTTACTCCTGCTTCTAATATGCATGTTACTTCCCACTTCCCAACCTATGCCTAAATACTATCCAGGTTTTGCTGTACAATGATTTGGACTTCATTAACTGAGGACCTGTATAAGAAACTAAACCTTGCAATCATTTGGAAACATACCCACTTCTGACCCTGACAGGAAACAATCACTGAAGATGGTAGGAAATAGTATGTTTATCCCAGGAACATTTGCAGTGCTGTCCAAGCATTTTGTAAATTTCCTTTCAAAAATCAAAACTATGTGTAAGATATAACTGTGACATTAAGTGCAGTTTCAAACCATTTAAAGCAGGGTGCAAGGCCACCAAATTCAAATGCAGTTTCATATCATTTCATGCAGGGTGCAAGGCCACCAAATTCAAATGCAGTTTCATACCATTTCATGCTGGGTGCAAGGCCACCACATTCAAATGCAGTTTCATACAATTTCAAGCAGGGTGAAACCACCATAAAACCACACAAGACACCATATAAACACCGCACTCACAGTTCAGTAGACATTCAGTGTGTTCAGTTGATTCACAGCTCAGACAGAGTCGTGACCTCTCCCTCCCCCATCTTGCAGAGACTGAGCCACACCCACACTTCTGGGTTTTATAATCCCTCCCCCTCCCACCAGAAGGTGCGTGGCCTTCATGGCGTGATTGACAGGAGAGAGATTCTCAACATTTTTAAAACACTAATAACACTTTTATTTTTCATTGATGGGAAGAATCCTCTGCACCTGATGAGCGGAGGGGGACTAAGATGGCCAGAAATGACAGCCATAAGTGGTAGCTTTTTATCTAATATCAATGTACAGTGCAAACAGGAAGTTGCCAAGTTTAGACTTTTAATCATTTGCCATTTCAAACCAACCACCACCAATCATTTGCTGTGCTTTATTTCAAACCAATCACCATCAACCATTTGCTGTGCTTTATTTCAAACCAACCACCACCAACCATTTGCTGTGCTTTATTTCAAACCTACCCCCACCAACCATTTGCTGTGCTTTATTTCAAACCTACCCCCACCAACCATTTGCTGTGCTTTATTTCAAACCTACCCCCACCAACCATTTGCTGTGCTTTATTTCAAACCAAGCACCACCAACCATTTGCTGTGCTTTATTTCAAACCATCCACCACCAACCATTTGCTGTGCTTTATTTCAAACCAGCCACCACCAACCATTTGCTGTGCTTTATTTCAAACCAACCACATTTTCATTTTCAAACCACATTAAGGGCACTCAAGGTCAGTATAACCGCACTCACAGTTTAGTAGACATGTGTTCAGTGTTATTCACAGCTCAGCCTGAGAGACGTGACCCTCTCGCTCCCCCATCTTGCAGAGACTGACTGAGGCATTCAACACTTCCGGGTTTTATAGTCCCTCCGGAAGGGGCGTGGCCTTCAGGAGAGATAATCTCAACATTTTTTAAACACTAATAACTCTTTTATTTTTAATTGATGGGAAAAATCCTCTTGTCCTGCATTGCGGAGGGGGACTCTGAGTAAGATGGAGAAATATCACAGCCGTAAGTGGCAGGGTTTTTTCTAAAATCAATATACAGAACAACAGGAAGTGGTCAAGATCAGACTTTTAGTAATATAGATGACGGCGTAGAGATTTTGTATTTGACAGGCATTAAATAATTTGGACTGTTACTGTAAATAAATGATCTCATAAGTGTTGTGTAGCAAAGATAGTGATCTTTGAAATTATTTGATTAAAATTAAAATTAATAAAATGAAATAGTTGACATTTTGGCAGGTGTTGGGATGTACCATTTTCAACATTTACAGTAATTATCATGCAAATGATAAAGACAGTTTTCACATCAAATGCAAAAAAATAATTTGAATAAAAATCAAACTGGCATGATGCCAATATTCAACAGCCTCAGATCTTAGGCTTCGGCCAAGAATGATGACACATGGAATTTATCTTCCAAATAACAAATTTTATCATTGAGTTGTAGTGAGTTTGCACATCTTTTCAGGTAGAAATAGAAAACAAACTTAATGCTTTGTAGGTACTGAATCTAGGTGCAGGTGCATAAACTGAGGTCTTGTACAGTTATGCAATTCATTATGCTTGGTGTGTTTCAATTGGCAAGCCTCATGTTCTTTCTATTTCAGGAAACACAAGTTATGGGAGGAAGGGAGAGGTCAGTGAGAAGTGCTGAGCTGCTGCAGTCCCTGACATTTGAGACAAGTGAGGGTTAAATAGGAGCCAACATTTTGACATTCGGTGATCATCCAAATAATTCATTTTAAGGCAGACTTGGAATGATTGACTTGGAAATGCAGGGGAAAATCTCAATTGCAACCATTTTCTACGATCCAAGGGTAGTCTGCATAAATTTATCCCATACCAAAAGTGACCTATTTTGCAATATTATTTTGGCTTGATTATATTTATCGATAGTATTATCTAATTTTGATTGGATATCTTGCAAAACAAAGCTTTTCATTGAACCTTAATACATGTGACAATAATAAACTAAAACTGAATGGGACAGAACTTGGATATTTACTTTCTAATTGTTGGGGAAAAAAAGTAATATCTATTAGGTGAATAATTGGAAAATTATTGGAGAGGGATACATTTGGATAGACAGAGGTTGTTTTGGGACAGTCAACATTGTTTTGTGCGTGAGAGGTATACTGTGAATTTGATTGAGTTTTTTGAACAAGTAACCAAGAAGGTTGATATGGGCAATACCGTGGATATTGTATATATGGATTGAGGCTGGGTCCTGCAAGGTAGGCTGAAGATCTTGCTGCTTGGATACAGAATTGGCTTCCTGGAAAGAAACAGATGGTGGTGATGGCAGGTTGTCTTTCAGACTGGAGACCTCAAGTGGTGTACCTCAGTGAACCTTGCAGTTTGTGGTTAATATCAACGATTTGGATAAGAATGTGCAAGGCATGATTAGTAAATTTGCAGATGATACTAAAATAAGTGGTATTGTGGATAGTGAAGATGGTTATCAAAAACTACAGCAGGATCTTGATCAGCTGGGCGAGTGAGCTGAAGAATGGTAATTGGAGTTTAATGCAGATAAGTGAGAGGTGTTGCTTTTTGGGAAGATAAACCAGAGCAGGACCATCACTGCTGGTGAACTTGCCAAAACAGTGTGAAGTGTCGATGGAACCCATAGAAGGGTGGTTGGTTTGCGTGATGGTCTAGGCTTGATGAGTCTGATGGTCATCCACAATTCTCTGCGATTTTTTGCGGTCTTGGATGGAACTGTTAACAAACCATACTGTGATGCATCCCGATAAAATGTTTTACATCTGTAGAAATTGGTGAGGGTTGTTGGGGACATGCTGAACGTCCTAAGCCTTCTCAGGAAGTAGAGGCGCTGGTGTGCTTTCTTGGCTATTGCCCTATGACTAAACCCTACATACATCTCCTATATAGAGGTTTCTCCTACACTTCTATAAGCTGGTAAAATGCATAGCATTGGAGTATTGGAATATATGGAGTATTGTGTTCAGTTTTGGTCACCCTATGGCATTAAGCTGGAAAGAGTGCAGTGAAGATTTATGAGGATGTTGCCAGAACTCAAGGGTCTGAGTTATGGGGCAAAATTAGGCAATCGAGGACCTTATTCCTTGGAGCACTGGAGGCTAAGTGATCTTATAAGGGTGTATTCCCAGAGGGAATTGGTAAGGTGTGTTCGCAGAGTCATATCACCAGGATAGAGGAATCAAGAACCAAAGAATATAGGTTTAAGGTGAGAGGAGAAAGATAGGAATCTGAGGGGCAACATTTTCACTCAGATTGGCGTATATATAAAATGAACTACCAGAGGAGGTATTTGAGGCAGGTACAATAACAACATTTGAAGGACACTTGGACAGGTACCTGGATAGAAAAGGTTTAGAGGGATTTGAGCCAAAATTTGGGGAAATGTGAGTAGCTTAAATGGTGCAACTTGGTCAGCATTTACAAGTTGTGGCGAAGGGCAAGTTTCCGCGTTGTATGATCAATTCTTCTGACATTGTGAGCCTCAAACAACGTAATTTTCCAGTGATCACATTAGGATTATCCACTCAAAAAATTAATAATAAGGTAGACCCCCAATCACTGTATGCATGACACCTTATACAGCCTTCCTTCAAACAAATAATGATTTTTTGACAGTCAGATTTGTTCCCAAACCATCATATTCTACACCATCTAAGATAAGATGTTTTATCCACTTCTAAAATGAATGTGTCAATTGAGAGGAGACCATTTATTGTCCATTCCTAATTGTTTATGATAAAGTAGTAAGTCCATTCAGATGTTCGTAGGATCATAAATTCATAAGTTCTAGGAGCAGAATTAGGCCATTAAGCCCATCAAGCCTACTCGCCATTTATTCACGGCTGATCTATTTTTCCCTCTCAACCCCATTCTCCTGTCTTCGCTCCACAACCCTGGACACCCTTATTAATCAAGAATGAAGACGAAGAAAGTCAGAAAGATGCTCAAGTGGAGCATAAATTCTCCAATGATTGTCCAAATGGGCTATTTACATGCCCTTCATCTGAGTCACTGCAGTCGCCTCTGTTGTTGGATAGAGAGTTCCAATATTTAGATACAGCAACCGTTTTGTTTGCCTTAATAATTATATCTATAGCAGCCAGAATAGGAATGCACTATGGTACGTCCATGCCTGCAACACTGGAGGCATGAGGCAATTGACATGTTGCACTTGGCATGAGAGATTTGCAAGTGCTTCCATTTTATCTGGTGATTAATTGGTTTTGCCTATAAATAATTATGTCTTTGACAAAAATGGTGACGATAGATTGGCCATGTTCAGTGATTACGGAACAAAGCTCTGTCTAGCTATACTCCTGTATCCCAGTATCTTATTTTTTTCATACTGCAGAAAGCTGATATCGCACCTGAGAGTATCTCGCAAGATGGATCTGGCTCCATCTGCAAGTAGCAATGGCCTATTCATCCTAAATGAATGGTAATGTCAAAACATTTGTTCGTAGTACATAAACATTTATTTGCATTTTCATTTTGGAATTCTTCATCAGAATAGCTTTGCTGTCTGTTTTTTATTTTTATAAGAGGTCAAGCATGGTAAGGCACACCTTTTGTCACACAGTTTACTGTACATAGACACAAAGGACTGTTTATGTCTGATCTATTTGTATTTTGCTGGAGCCAGTCACGTGCTGATTGTCGGTTGCTGCATTTTTAAAGGCAAATAGTAAAATAGATATTGTATTTGTGCACTGTTTTAACTTATACTTACTTCACCCAGGTGCTCTCTGTAGTCAAAAACCCTTAGAGCGCAAACTGCCAGTTTAAGCAAAATTTTCCCTGGGGGGATAAATATGAACAAAGTGACAATTCTGCTGAATATATCTAGACCACTTCAGAATTTACCACAGCCATTAAATCAGGAAGAATATTTATGGCAGTAGAAATACTGAGGCTGAAGGCTTAGTTTCATTTGATGTACAGTGGTGAATATTCTGCAGGTGAATTCCTTTAGAAGATATAAATGTTGAAATGTTTTGTGTATTTTTAAACCACAAAGAAGTGGAAATATGAAGTATATAGACTTACTGAATCTTATGAATGTGTTAACACTGTGACTTTTGCAGAATTCCCCAGAAATATCATAACCAATTTCTGGACAGCAAAAGCGTTTTTTTTTTAGGCTGGCATTAAGTGGATGTGTAGACATGAAAAATAAAAAAGTCACCAGAGCTTTATGCGGTGAAACATAAATAAAGGTTGAGCATTCATCTATGATAAATGGTTCAATTATATCAAGACACATGTCAGGTTTTGTGGAAGGAATTATTTTTATGTTTTTACATTTGTGACGAGAGGATAGAGCAAAGTTTCCGCAACTTCGACAGCTGATGTTTGGGTATAGTGTCAGAGGTCACATTGTAGTGTTTTAAGCAACAAAACAGAACTCATAAGAAATGGAGAAGTCACCCATTCTGTTAGTTGATTGATCCTATCTTCTCTTAGTTATATGTTAAATAGTCTGTGTCACTATATTTGGCTGTTTACATCTATGCAGGAATTTTTAATATATATCATTGAATATTATTATCTTGCAGCTGAGCAGCAGATAGTACAGCTGCTGCCTCACAGCTCCAGTGTAGTCTGTGTAGAGTTTGCACATTTTCCCTGTAACTGGTTTCCTTTTATATTAGCGAGATGTGTGTTAGAAGGTTAATTGGCCACTGTAAATTGCCCCTAGTGTGTGTAAGTGGGTGGCAGATCATGGGAAAAGTTGATGGGAATATTTTCATAAAACTTTGGCTAGGCTGCAAATGTTGGCATTTGGAGCAAAAGCAAACGGCTGGAAGAACTCCACGGGCCAAGCAGTATCTGTGGAGGCAAAGGGATGATCAACATTTTGGGCCGTGACCTGAAACCTCAACCATCTATTTGCCTCCAAAGATGCTACTTAAGAAGTTTTTCTTGCTCCGTATTTGGATTATTGTCACTACATTGCAGAGATTATGTGGAGGCTGTGGGGAGGAGAGAAGAAGTTCATCAGGATGTGCTTGGATTGGAGTGTATTAGCTATAAGAAAGATTTGATGAACTTGGATTGTTTTCTCTATTGCATTGGTAGCTGACAGACCATTTTGAAGGAGTATATACATTTATCAGAGGCATACACAAGGCAGATAGTCAGTCAGAGTCTTTGTCTCAGGATGAAAATGTCAAATATTAAACGGCACAGGTATAAGATGAGAGGGAGGGAAGTGTAAAGGAGATGTTCGGGTTAAGTTTTTATGTAGTGAATGGTAGTTGTTGACATGGTGGACTGAGTGGCCTGTTCTGGTCTTCTGCTTTTCTATCTTCTATTCCTAAACCGATTGACATTTCTTCATATTTCATAATTGAGCACGTCAGTTCATATCTGTCCGATTCATCTTTTCCATAACATTTGCTATAAAAACAATGGACATGCTTTTGTCTGACACACATCTGGTTTAGCATTTATGCTCAGTCTGAAACAAATAGACCCTAAGATATATAACAAAAATACCCTACATAAATCTTTGACCTTTAACTTTCTTGCTGTGCTTAGTATGTGTTATGCTAGCACAATGTCCAGGCTAAGCATGTCATTGTAAGGATCTCATTCAAAGTCAGGAGTTAGGAAATTTCCCCACCTACTCAGATCTTAGTCACTGGCTATATTGAATTTCTTGCAAACCAAACTAATAGCTACTATAGAACCCAGTTAAAAATGCCCTTTCCGCTAAAGTTAGCAGGCTAAACTTGCACATAACATCAGCCAGTAATTTCTGAAGTGCCAAGATCACGGAACATAGTTTTAGTACCATGACTTGCATTTTGTTTGAAATACGGCAAAGGTATAGAGACAAGGACTTCCTGTAGGACATTAGAGAAACATATCTCCAGCAACACACTGTTTATAGCAACACTAGATTAATCTCACTGGCATGATCAGATATAAGGATACCATGGGAAGCTAGAGAAGAAATTGCAGTCTGAAGAAGGGTCTCGACCTGAAATGTAATTTGAAGAAGAGTCCAGGCTGAAACATCACCTATCAGTCTGAAGAAAGTCACAACCCAAAATGTCACCTATCCATGTTCTCCAGAGATGCTTCCTGATCCACTGAGTTATTCCATCATTGTGTATCTTTTTATGTAAACCAGCATCTGCAGTTCCTTGTGTCTACAATAAATTGCATGTCCTGGCTGAGATATATGAATCATCATTAGTCAGAGGTGAGTTGCCAGATGACTGGTGGGTGGCTAATGTTGTGCCTCTATTTAAGAAGGGCTGCAAAGATAAACCTGGTAACTATTGACTAGTGAGCCTAATATCTATCAGTGGTAGAAAAATTACTGGAGAGGTTTCAAGTGGGATTATGTCTCGCAAATTTGAAAAAAATTTTTGAAGAAGTAACCAAGAAGGTTCATGAGGGCAGGGTCGTAGACGTGCTCTATATGGACTTCAGCCCGGTTTTTAATAAGGTTTTGCTTGGTATACTGCTCTGAAGCTTAGATTGCAAAGGATCCTGTGAGAGCTTGCTGAATGGATGCAGAATAGATTTCATAGTTAGAAGTAGATAGTGGTCTGGAAAACTGTTTTTTAACAGGAGGCCTGTGACAAGTGCTGTGCCCGAGTGATCAGTACTGAGCCCATTACTGTTCGTCGTCCATATGAATGATTTGGATGACAATGAACAAGGAATGATTAGCAACTTTGCAGATTACATTAAAGTAGATGACATCATAGATGGTTATCTTGAATTAAAAGGGATCTTGATCAGTTGGACTGAGGAATGGCTAATGTAGTTTAATTCAGATAAGTGTGAGGTGTTACATTTTGGGAAACGTTAGGGTCATGGGAAGTGCTGCACTAACAGAGGGATCTAGAAGTACAGGTACAAAATTCCCTAAAAATGGCATCAAATGTGGATAGGGTAGTCAAGAAGGCTTTCGGCACATTGCCTTTTATTAGTCAGACTATTGAGTATAGAAGTTGCGATGTAATGTTCCAGTTGTACAAGAGATTCGTGAGGTTGTACTTGGAGTATTGTGCTCAGTTTTGATCATTCTAGTATAGTAAATATGCCATTGTGCTGGAAAAAGTGCAGAGAAGATTTACGAGAATGTTGGCAGGACTCAAACACTTGAGATACTGGGTGAGGTTGGGCTGGCTAGGACTTTATTTCTTGGAGTATGGGAGTCCTAAAGTGGTATATAAACTCATGAGGGGAATAGGTAGGGTGAATGCACAGTCTTTTACCTGGTGTAGGAAAATCACTAGGTAAAAGATTTAAGGTGAGAGTGAATGGGTAAAGTTCTGACATTGAGTATAATTGGGGAAAATATGAAATTGTTGGTTTTGGCAAGAAAAATACAAAAAGAGCATATTATCTAAATCTAAATGGTGAGAGATTGCAGAGCTCTGAGATGCAGAGGGATCAGGGTGTAAGGTTCACAAAAATTTGTAAGTGGGTACAACAAGTGATTAGGAAAGCTAACAGAATTATTATTTACATAGAAACATAGAAATTAGGTGCAGGAGTAGGCCATTCAGCCCTTCGAGCCTGCACCGCCATTCAATATGATCATGGCTGATCATCCAACTCAGTATCCCGTACCTGTATGGCCATAGCCGTGACTTAGCCACAAGGGTGGCCTCACCATGAGATTGATTGCAGTGCCTTCCACTACTCAAACTCCGGAGCTCGCAACCGGCTTCGGTGGAACATAGAAGAAGCGGAAACCAATTTCGACCATTAGGGAGGCTGACAAAAACCTCCGGGAACCGCACGGAAACCTTGGGGCGCAAAGTTCAGGTTTCCTAAGTGGGGACAGGGGCATTCTCTCTCCTGGGATAAGTTCCCACTATGGTACAAGGTACAAGGTCCTGACATTCCAGGTAGCTACAGTGGCTTGCAAAAGTTTTCATACCCCTTGAACTTTTCCACATTTTGTCATGTTACAACCACAAATGTAAATGTATTTTATTGGATTTTATGTGATCAAAGTGGCCATAATTTGTGAAGTGGAAGGAAAATGATACTTCAAATCCAACTGGAAAATGCGGTGTGCAAAAGTATTCAGCCCCCTTTACTCTGATACCCCTAAATAAAATCCAGAGCAACCAATTGCCTTCAGAAGTCACCTTAATTAGTAATTAAGTCCACTTGTTGTGTGTAATCTAATCTCAGAGAAGGCTCAGAGGTTTGTTAGAGAACATCCAAACGGCATCATGAAGCCCAAGGGACAGGTCAGGGATAAAGTTTGTGGAGAAGTTTAAAGCAGGGTTAGGTTATAAAAAATATCCCAAGCTTTGAACATCTCACGAAGCACTGTTCAATCCATCATCCGCTATGGCACAACTGCAAACCTACCAAGACACACCTAAACTGACAGGCTGGACAAGGGAGAGCATTGATATGGTAACTCTGGAGAAGCTGCAGAATGGCAGAATCTTCCACAGGACAACTATTAGTCGTGCACTCCATAAATCCCATTATGGAAAGCGGCAAGAAGAAAGCCATTGTTGAAACAAAGCCATAAGAAGTCCCATTTGCAGTTTGCCACAAGCCATGTGGGGGACACAGAAAACAAGGTGCTCTGGTCTGATGAGACCCCTAAATGCAAAATGCTGGCCTAACACTGCACGTCACCCTGAACACACCATCCCCACAATGAAACATGGTAGTGGCAGCATCATGCTGTGGGATGCTTTTCTTCAGCAGGACAGGGAAGTCGATGGAGCCAAATACAGGGCAATAACAGAAAACCTGTTAGAGTCTCAAAAGACTTGAGACTGGGGCGGAGGTTCACCTTCAGGACAACAACCCTAAACATACAGCTAGAGCTACAGATCAAAGCCATGTGTTTAGAATACATCTCTGGCAGACTTGAAAATTGCTGTTCACAGACACTCTCCATCCAATCTGACTGAGCTTGAGCTATTTTGCAAAGAAGAATGGGCCAGTCTCTGATGTGCAAAGTTGGTTACCCCATAAGACTTGCAGCTGTAAAGTGAAAGGTGTTCTATAAAGTATTACTCAGGGGGGCTATACTTTTACTTTTAATAAAATTTGTATTATTTTCCTTGCACTTCACAATTATGCACCACTTTGTGTTGGTCTATCACATAAAATCCCAATAAAATACATTTACGTTTGTGCTTGTAACGTGACAAAATGTGGAAAAGTTCAAGGGGTATGAAACCTTTTGCAAGCCACTGTATTCTCATAGTAGTTTTGGCAGAGAAGATGTTACTCTTTTTCGGGACACAAGCGTCCCAGAGGTTTTGGCCTGAGCCGTCATACTTGTAGAGGGCGAGCTCCATCTCTCATGCCGGTTTCCAGTATAGTTTATGTTTGCTGTTTCTGTAGCGGTTTTGAGGTTTACGGGGTAGGGGTGCTAGCCCTACACCCAACCCTTCTCCTTTATCCGGTGCTTGGGACCGGCACTGCCTTGGGGTGTCCATAACCAGAGGCGGAGTTCACACATGGAGGCGAACATTCCGGAAGGATTTGGAAGCCGGGGACGGAAGCCTATCAAGGGTGGAAGACGTCACACATAACCGAACAGAATGGCGAAAGCTTGCTGCCCAATGCACTCAACAGTGTGGGAGGAACTAAGTCTAAGTAAGTTAAGGAGGAAATTAAAGCAGGCTTCTGAGAAGTGCTAGTATTCTTTTAAAACAATAAGTCAATTTTGAAAGTGTTTAAGTTGATTACAAATGGCAATTTTTGCAAGATTTACATTTTGCACATAAGATGTTTGCTTATACCTCTGCAATGATGTGAATCTCTTGTGGCATCTTCAGTGCAATCTTCAATTTAACTTATATTATACTTTTCTGTTATATGAACTTAAAATCCCACATCCAATAAACACATTTGAAAGGTCAGAGAGGTAATCCAGATGCTGGTTGTGTGCTGCACCAGCACATGTGAACCACATCAAAACTTATAGTAGATTCAAATGTTCCATTTTCTACATAGAATTATAAATAGAGACTTGCACTTTGTATAATATGCTCTGTTCCCAGTGTATCATGTAATATCCATGTTATTATGCAACTGAAACATTTCCAGAATCTTAAATCATGCTTTATAATTTGAAATGCCAAACTAAACACAAACATTTTTAGATCTTCATAATAAGACCCTTGGTTGGACATCTGTTGAAAGAAATTTAAAGATTCATACCACCATTTTTAACTTCCACTTTCTCCCCAACTTTACCTTGCACCAAGTGTGGCAAGGATAACATGTTCCAGGCTTCAGTTGGTGCATTTAATAATGCCTTGAAGCAGGAAAGAAAACTAAAGAGTTAGAGACATTTTGGAGTGAATTCAAATGTTCTTTTAGGTAAACCTATGGGATGAACAGTGAATTAGTTCCACTTGAGTTTTGTGGGTTCTGAGGTGGCTGACGAGTGCAAAGTGGTTCAGAATTTTTGGCCAATTACACAGAATGTTATGAGTGACTACATTGAATCAATATGGAACGGTGGCAGGGGTGAGGAACAGATTCAGACAATAGGTTTGAAAAAGAAGGGAATGAATTTGAAACATTTCTGAACATTCAAAGACATCAAAGAGGAAAGGAATGGAATAGTTTGCAAGAATTGCACATAATAATCCTGTGATTGGTGTCAATAGATAATAGACAATAGACAATAGGTGCAGGAGTAGGCCATTCGGCCCTTTGAGACAGCTGTGATTCACTGCGATCATGGCTGATCATCCACATTCAGTAGCCCGTTCCTACCTTCTCACCATATCCCCTGACTCTACTATCTTTAAGAGCTCTATCTAACTTTCTCTTGAAAGCATCAAGAGAATTGGCCTCCACTGCCTTCTGAGGCAGAGAATTCCACAGATTCACTACTCTCTGGGTAAAAATGTTTCTCCTCATCTGTGTTCTAAATGGCCTACCCCTTATTCTTAAACTGTGGCCCCTGGTTCTGGATTCCTCCAACATCGGGAACATGTTTCCTGCCTCTAGCTTGTCCAATCCCTCAATAATCTTACATTTCAATAAGATTCCCTTTCATCCTTCTAAATTCCAGCGTATACAAGCCTAGCCGCGCCATTCTATCAACATATGACAGTCCCGCCATCCCGGGAATGAACCGCGTGAACCTACGCTGCACTCCCTCAATTGCAAGACTTGTTGACTTGAACACCGTGGAGCTGTGGTTTGCGGAACTTCTAGCCGCAGGCGGCACTGATTTTAACATCGCGGAGTCCTGGGGTCTTTTGACGAGGGTCGGCATTGTTGAATCACCGCCCAGCTCTGCCTGTGAACTTCAGGAACCGCTGTCTCCTGTAAGAAGTGGCTGATTCAGAAACTCCAAGCCACTGAGTGTGTTCTTCCCTTCCGATGCCGGAGCTCCTATCATCCGGCAAGAGGGCCTGAATATCGAGGGCATGTGTGCACAAAGAGGAAGATGACTGAACTTTATTGCCTTCCCTCACAGTGGGAAACGTTGATTCTGCTGTATGAGGATATTCATGTTAAATTCTATCGTGTATTGTGTTCTTTTACTCGTATGGCTGTATGGTAACTCAAATCTCACTGTACCAATTGGGGCATGTGACAATAAATGGAACTTGAACTTGAACTTGGCCACCTCCACTAATAACATCATAGATACTGTAATGAGAGTGTATTTATATTCCACACTAGCTCTTACACTTATTATTAACTCTTTTAAAGTTCGTTATTTGCAATATTTCAATCCTTTTACTCTACTACATATTCCTTGTAACCTTACAAGGTCATGGAACAGATGCCATCTGCCTCTTGCTCCGCAGTATTATTGCTAAAAATTGTTGCACAGGCAATGTTGTTATTGTACTTAATTTTCCTCTTTATTTCTTCCTTGATGAGAAGGTCCACAAATACTTATGGTCTTGGAAAGAGATTATTTAAAAGGGCAAACTTTGATAAATGAGTTGAGCTTTAAAAATAATGAAGTAACTGTTTTAACAAGACATAACCAGATTTCATAAACTTAATTCCCACCATGTTTTGATGAGTTTAGTAAATATCATGTAGTTTTCCAGTTTAAACCCATAGACTAAGATTACTCCAAATGCCATAAGCAGTGTTATAGACAATAGGCAATAGATTTCTTAATTTACCAAGTAAAATAAACCAGACAATTAGTGAGGATACATGACAAAACAAAATCATTTCAACTTTTGGGTTTTATCTCAGGAGTTCCTTAGGGTAGAATCCCAGGTCTTCAGATGCTTTATCTATTACTTTCCTTCTATCATAAGGGTCAGAAGTAGGTATGCAAATCCAGGTCAATACTCAGACATGCTGATAAGTAATAATATTTCCCACCACAAAAGTGAAGGCAGTGACGTTTTTCAGCAAGAAAGTCTAAATGCCTTTCCTTAATATTCAGAAAGGTATTATTATAAAGTCTCCCAACTTCAATATCTTGAGAGTCACCAAAGGTCATAATCTCATTTGAACCAGCCACATAAGTACTGTGGCTTCAAGAGAAGACCAGAGGCTAGGTATTCTGTGATGAGTAACCAGGCATGCTTAAGGAGCTTGACGTCATCTTGGACAATATACCCATATGATAGGGACCATACTGGCACAATAGGTTAGTGCTGTTGCCACACAGCTTTAGGGACCACAGGTGTTTTTTATGTGGAGTTTTTATTTTCTCCCTGTGAAGAGACTTCATGCTGGTGCTCCATTTTTCTTTCACCTCACAAAATGAAAGTGAAGTTGATGGGAATTTGTAAGAGAATAAATTATAAAGATGCACACAAATATTGTGAGGGGAATGGGAGTAATCAAGTTTATTTCCCCCCTGTGAACTGGCAAAGCCCTGAGGTGCTGATAGGCCTTCTATCCTGTATGTATAGCAGGTACCACCCTAAATATTTATTCCCTCTGCCATAGGTGCACATTTCTGTAGGGTATATCAATAGCAGAATGCACTGTAATTACTTGTCAGGGCTCATTCAACACTACTCTCCAGTCTCCTAATCTTTGCCACGAAGAAGGACAAGAGCAGTAGGTGCATGGGAATACCACAGCCGACAGGATCCTCTCCAGGTCATGGACCATTCGAACTTAGAACTAAATTGCCATTAAATCATTATTATTGGGTTAAATGCTGGAGCTTCACACCAAATAGCACTTGAACAACCGCCACCAGAAGCATCGCAGCAATTCAAGAAAATGGCTCACCACCTTTTCAAGGGCAACTGGTTGGGCAATAAATACTGGACTTCTCAGCAACATCCTGAAATATATGTAACACAAATGTCTTATTGTCTGGGCATTCCCTTTTAACTGATAATGAAGCAAAATTTGATAAAGCATTAAAAGTACATTTTCTTCATTAGGAAATGAATAACACGTTGAACACCGTCACCTCCAGGTATCCACCAATTTGTGCACTATCCTAGCTTATTTATATTTGACATGGAGACACAATAAATTACAAATGGTGGAACCATGAGCAGTAAACAAAGTGTTGGAAGTTACTCAGTTTGTCAAGCAGCATTTGTGGAGGGAATGGACAGATGACGGGACATTTCTTCGGACCTATACTTTACCATTTTATCTTTGTTACTTAGGCAAAGTTTTCCAGTCCCTTATACTTATACAGTAATGGAAGAATCCTAATCTTAAGAATAGGAGTTGAAGGAGCAGACAGAACAAAATTCTAAGGGCAGCTGGTGATAATCAAGGAATGAGGTCTTAACAGCAGCACCCACATGCTGATAATGAATAAATTACAAAAAGTGCATTCCTATGCTGTGGCAGTAGATGGAGCTTCTTCCCCTGTACCATGGAACACATATGTATTGGATACTCTTAACAGGAAGAGTCATAAATTTGTTACCTCAAGTAAATGATTTTCTTGGTACATGTATTGTTTTCAATGGACTTCAAATTGGAAATATTCTCTGAATATCCTATAAGCTTAATTTGCACTATTAACAGCTTTCCCTTTTGGTGGTGATCCAATATATGGCAAGAATTTTATCCTAGAATCTGTTTTAAGATATATGTGCCTCATCACTGACACTTATAAATAGATTTTCTTCATTTTATGTTTGTCTTTTTATAATGAAATCTAATTTTACTGCTCTGATCTCTGTGCAATCCTGGATTGCTCTTTCTCTGATCAGCTGTGAATTGCATCAAAATGTGTAATGTGGGACTTTATCTCGTATTCCCAAACTATATCTCTATAATCACCGTCTATATCTCTCGTTTCTCTTTCCCCTGAATCTCAGTCTGAAAAAGGGTCTCGACCCAAAATGCTACCATTTCTCCAGAGATGCTATCTGACCTGCTGAGTTACTCAAGCTCCTACAATAATAATAAAGTTAGCTCTTTCAAATTAGTTGAAATTTTATGTCAGCAGAGTGAGATTTTATAAAAGTACCAAAGATCTAGGAGTCTTTTTTTTAAAAGGTTGACCAATTAAAATGCATTAATTCTGTCGTATTCCAGATTTCAGTTAGAAATTCAGAACACTGGAATACATTACAGTGACTTCCAGATCTCCTCCATCATTTATATCCATACTTCTCTGCGAAGAAAAATTTGAATATTCTATCTTGGAAAAATAATCTTGTTGATATCAATGAAATACGTATCCCCATGGACTCCTCTGTTCAAATGATAGCTGAGACAGTCTCTTTGCTTAGCGAAAATTCTTAAATCTTGGCAGCATCGTGGTAATTCTCTCCTGTATCCTCTTTTCCTCTCCACTACAACCATATCCTTTCTTAAAGGTAGTGTCCTGAACAGCAGGCAGAGCTCTAACTGTGATCTAACTTGTGTTTCCTCCTTTTAAAACAACAGTGTTATGTTTACTACTATGGCTTGGCCAAAAAGTGAATGTAGCTTCTTAATAATCTTTCTCTTCTGCCATGTTTGTCCTCTGGGAACTGCAGACATAAACTTCATTGTGCCATTATTCTACACTTCTTAGTACCCTACCATTTACTGCATATTCCTTTGCTGCATTTGCTCCCCCTAAATGCATTATCTCACAGTTCTTCAGATCAAATTCTGTTTCCCACCTGACAAGTCAATTGATAACTTCCTACAGCTTTCTTCCTCACAGTTAGCTTCTATATGATAGGATTTTGTTTTAAGATGACCCACCTCCTACATTTCAGAGTGATACGGTAGTGGCCTGGTACTGAGTCCATGGTCAAGTTCCTTTAGTTACTAATACCCAAAGACCTTTGCTTCCCACCTCAGAGTCAGTTTTGGATTCCCACCTTCAGTTCCTATGGATCACTTTTCTGATCATTCTGCAAAGGGGATTTGACAAAGCGCATGTAGACTACATCACACATATTTCCCTAATCAACCCAATTTGATACCCACTAAAAAAAAAATCACCCATTCTCCAGGTATGGTTTTCACTTAATAAATCCAAGTGACTGCATTTAATTTACTGCATAAATCTCAGAAATGTTTTCCAATAATTTGTCCACACCAGAGTTCGACTAACTGATATGCAGTTACTTAGTCTATTTCTTTCCTACTTTTAAAACAAGTTATGTTAGCAATCTTTTAGTCCATCAGCAAAACACCTGCAGCCAAAATTAAAATTGGAAATTAATAGTCAGTGCTTGTGCTATTCTATCACCTTCCTATCCACCCCCTCCCTTGCTTATCTTAACAGGCTGGGGTACATATTTTCTGGACCTGGTGAATTGCCTCATGTAAAAGAAGCTCAGGTTCTGTATATTTCCTTTGTCATTATGATATGCTCAAATATATGCCAGATTACCATCTTTCTTAAAGGCAATATTTCAACTGTTTGGTTCCATTCATTGTTTGAACATATTTATCTGTTAGTCTGTCTTAAGTATCTTAAAATAGTAAGTCTTTGAAGAGAGGGGCTTCAGATCACAGACACTGAGAAAAGGAAGAAAACTATTTGGTAAAAATAACATTTTTATGATACTGCACCAGAACTGCTCCAAGCTGTATTATTTTGTATTATAAATGGAGCTAACTGAGCTTAGCAACTGGCGTAAAAATATAAATTGCGTTCTAACTTCTATTTATGCATGCTTCATCAGATTATGTAACACCAAACACAAAGTCAAAGTGTTAATCTGTAGCCTTCTGAAGAAGAGGAAAAATGTCAGATTGCACATTAAAACCAGCAGTTAAGATAAAGTGTAAAAATATTAATCCTGTTCCTAGCATGATATACTAAATAGTTGGAATGAAAGCTCAACTATAAATACTGAAATTGAGAAACCAAAAATAATCAGAATACAATGGAAGTGAACTCCAAAAATAATACAGGCCTTTTTGAGGAGATAGAACAATATAAGATAAAGCCATGTCCCAGGCTTTCTGTTAAATCCAAAAACAGGGCATCTGCGTTAAGGGTCAGTGGTAAAAATGACAGATATACATGCAAAACTCCATTTTGCTTGTATCTACTGTATGAACACTGCAGGATTAGAACTAGCTGAAAATTTTCCATGCAGAATATTTTGTTTTGCGAATGAATTAGCAGATTTAACCAGGATTGTTTTGATAAAAGATTAGCTAAAATATCGCTTGATACAAAGAAATAATTTAAAATTCCAGCAATATATAATTAAAAAAAGAAAATGTAGAAACAGAAACTAAAAGCACATAAAACATCAGGTTCAATAACAGTCAAATACATCTGTAGTAGAAAAATATTCAAATGCCTGCAAATCAGTTTCAATGGATGATTATAATGAATAAAATTATTGGATTAAAAAGCATTATTGTCTGTGACACAGGAACATTTTGCATATTTTAATGTTGGGCCACCAAAAGGTTAACGTTTATTCCAGTGAATATGTCATGGTATATTAACAATTGTTTTATTAGTCTGCATCATTTTCCCTTTTTGTTAAGACTTGGTAGTTCAGTAGTAAGTGACTGTTAACTTGTTGGGTAATTAATGAACCCATGTGAAAGCAATGCCTGGCTTTCTGCATATCTGCATTCTGCTGGAAACATTGGATAGATGGGACAGAGGTAGGAAAAATGACATTTGTGTCATTATTCTGCAAGTGATCTTTAGTAAATATTGCTGTTCTAATGTCAAGTGTTGATTGGCAACATGAGTAGCCTACATTATCACAAACCATTTCCTCTTTTTCTGCTTGGAATTGTCTGCAGATGACCTGCACTTTCTGACTTGTTCTTCCCATGGGTCAAACCTTTGTGCTGTACCATGTTGTATGGAATGTGCCATGGTCATCCTGTAGTCCTTGGGTGGTGCATATTAAAGAGCATCTTAAGATTTGTCTGAGTATGTGAAATGCACTTTGTTAGATTACATCTTTAGTCATTTGACTTTTATTTCTTCAGAGTCTGAAGAAGGGTCTTGACCCGAAACGTCGCCTATCTCTTTCGCTCCTTAGATGCTGCTGCACCCGCTGAGTTTCTCCAGCCTTTTGTGTACTCTGACTTTCATTACAAATGTATTAAGATTCATTGATCAGGTTTCTGGCATGTGATCAACCAAATTTGAACTGGATTCCCCTACCAAATATAAGTCTGTTTGCAGATATAAATAGTTTGCAGACCTTGGATTTTAGCTAGTTGAAAGTCATGGAGACCTGCCCAAGAATTTAACATCCACTTGCAGAAGTATCTTTTTGTGATTGTATACCAAAATGCACATTGATGGCGAGAAGTCCATTGTTGTACATGAATATTCACAATTGAGCTAGAGTTACACAGATTGCTACCGGTGTCAAGATGTTGACATACTGCATCAATTGGAAGCCAACCGGAGGGAAAACCATTTGTTCCCTGTTCCTTTCACCAGCGAAAGTGATATAATTGCCAGTATTGGCATGTCAATGATAATCAATGACTGGCAGAGACAATAACAGTATCACCTTTGTTATAAGCAATGGTGATATGGAGGGAAGGAGACGTCTGTTAATATGGCCACCCGTTCAGCAGAAATATTATTTTCTTCCAGGAGGCTTTAGCTGTCGTCTGCTATCTGATGTCACCTCTGACGTGTTGAAGAAATTCAACTTTGACCCATGTACCCTCGTAGCTACTCCTTCCAAATCTATTGTTCAGGAGCAGGAAAAAATGACATTTCTCAAGTACACAAATCCAAATTTACAGTTTCTTGAGGTTAAAATATTCCTTTGAAATTGTAACCCTGATCTCTTGCTCTTTTCTCAGTAAGAAGAGGAGACAGCACAAAATGTTGTCGTAATTTCACCAGATGGCAAATTTCCGAAATATCCATTGATGGCACAGCTGTACCCAACTAGATTACATAAATAGAAACATCTTTCAGTCCATTTTGATACCATTGGCCTTTCATTATTTTGCTAAACTTACACAAGTAACCCTGGAGCAAAAAGTACATCATGTGGCAAAGGGTAGGAATATGATAAAAAGGAGATAATGTGTGACAGAAAACCTCTACGTCTATCGTGGGTTGATTCAAGTTTTATCTTGATCTGGAACACAGCCATACGCAGACTCAGTTCATTGCTGAAAGCTAAAGTAGTCTTATGTACATCCTTCCCTCCAATGCAAACATCTGTGTTTTAACCACCACAAATGCATCATTGTATCCTGTTTTAAGATGATCTTCTCCAGAGAACACCCAGAACCAAATAAAATATAAAGTGAAACCAGCTAATTTCCTTAATAATGTTCTGTCCTGGTACTATTAATGTTTGTTTCCCTGATACTTCCCTATGGTGGTAACATGTTGCATGCCTTCTGATATCTGACCTGACCAACTGAGTCTCTCACGATGGAAAGTCGTAAATGAGTTGGTAGTTACTCATCAAGACTCAAGAAACTCTGTATTCAAATATTTGAAGAATTTCTATTTAAATGTCTACTTTATCTTCTTGGCAAGTTGAGCATGATTGGATTAAAATGTCTAGCAATTATCCAAAGATATTGCTGAATGTTGGGAGTAAAAAGAGACAGTTTGTGAGGTAGACCATCTTATTTGCCTCTGCAAATACCCCTTTCAGAGAAAATACACGTTTCTTCATTAAAGGGGACAATCCAATTTTCATTATTTCATTGGTCATCTGGTACATTTCTTGGCCATCCAGACTGGAGGCAACAGAGCTTAAGTGCTGAAATTTGCGAATTAATATAATCCTGACAATAAATTGCACTCTTGCACAGATATAAAATGATTATTGAAATAATATTTGTGAGCTTACACTGACACTAATAAAGTCACAAGAGGAGCATGACGACCTTGAAGTGGTCCTTTCATGAGCTCAATTCTAAAGAATTACGCTAAATGAGACCATTTAAATATAGATTATGCATGTAATAGTACTAATGAATTTATTTTTATGGCCAGTTTGATTACATTTCACAATGTGACAACTTTTTATACAGAAAGCATTTGCAAAGGCATGATTGATGAACATTTGCTGGATTCCTGTTTAATGATTTGAAATTAATGCAGGGAATTGTCTCTTTTGAGCTAAACATAATTTTTACAGCTATTATGGTCCCAGTATTTACAGAGTGAGGTTCGGCAGTTTGAAGGGGCAATGGGGAATCCCTTAATGACAGAGGAACCAGTTACAGCCGGGAACTAGAGCTAATGGTCTTTCTTTTATTCTCTTTCCTATCCAGAAGTCGGACAACTAGGCAGGACATTGTGGTTGGCAATCCTGAAGTCAAGTAAAGTTTACTGTAATCTGCACAAACATAAACTTGGTACAGGTATAATGAACATTTTGCTTGCAGTAACATCACAGGCAAACAAACCCAACCAACACACAAAAACATAAATTATACATAAATTATTCATAAATCACACATAAATTCTGCAAGAGGGAAAAAAAGTAAAAAAACGACTACAGGAAACCATTGTTATAATGGACCATGATGGTGGGGGGGAGGGGCTACGATGAAACCATCCTCACAGTACATCTGTAGAAGTTTGTTGGAGTGTCTGATGGCATGATGAATATTTTCAAACTTCTAAGACGAAGCGCCTTCTTAGTCCTTGCCTTCTTCATGATTTCACCCATTAATTTGGAGGGACGGGATGTAGATTGGTACTGGGAGTTGGTGGGGATCTAATGGGACTGGCTCGAAATTGGCTTGGTGTGGTTGGAGGGAGGTTTTGTCTTCCATTCCACTGCTGAAAGAAGCACTGCTGATATCCAGAGGGATCTATTAATCAACCCTACAGTGACTCGATTCATGTGAAAGAGGTTGCCACACCTCTCAAAAAAAGTATGTGTAGGTAATTGAATAATTAAATAGTTTTATATTCAAATTATATATATATCTTTAATAGTTCTTAAATATATCTGGTTATTGGCCATATCCTATTTAAATGCAGTAAACTGGTACTGTTAAAGCAGAGGGCATTAGCATTTCTTAAGATTCATTCAGATTAAGTATTTTTAACAACACAGTTAAGTAACAGGTCAATATTACTGGGGAAAAGATTGCAAAACAGCCTAACAATAGTTGGTAACTCATTCTGAGTTAAATAGTTATTTATTTTAATATTGAAAGTATGCAGCCTGTCTTGCTATTGTCATGATTACTCCATTAACCAGGTCAACCTGGGTCCTGGCATTCCAACAGCTATCAGATCTGCCCTCTGATTGAACCATTGAGGAAAGAATTCAGATCGGAGAGATATGACCACTGATGTCACTTGTCTTCTACAATATGAATCATCTCAGATAAGCACTATGCTACAAATTTGTTTTAAGTTGCTTGTGAGCAAGGCCAGCATTTGTTGTCCATCCTTAAACGTCTATGAACTAAGCAGGCGGTTAGTTAGTGGCAGTGACTCACATGCAAACCAGACTGGCGAAGGATGACACATTACTTCGCTGAAGGGCATTAATGAACTACATAGCTTTTGATGGTAATCTTGTAATTACTATGGGGATCTTAAAACAAATGTAAATCATGAGTTATTGAATCATTTAAAAAAATCCCCACCTGTTATGATGGGATTTAAACTCAAAACTCAGGCTCAATGGACCAAATCATTGGGCATTAACCACTATTCAACTGTAACCCCTCAAAATAGACAAAAGTTCCTAAGCAGAACCAGGTGAGTTCAAGTTTCTTGCAGCTTTGTGTAGGAGTATGCTGCAATAATAAAAAAAATAATAAAACATTTCATCCTTACTTTGATGTAAACATTGTAGCACCTTACTGAAATGCTATGTACACATAACTTTTTCCTATGTGGGAGGATTTGTTGTTGCTAAAGTTCACTGTTTGGTTTTGTCACATCCTGTAAAAATGCGTGATGATGTGTGTCCCTTGCTGTTTAGCTGATATTCTTTTGAGAAGATATTTAAAAAATAGATTAAATAATGTAAAGCAAGAGATCATCATCTGTATTTTGAGCCAGTGCAATAGTATTTCCTTGGTGGTTTATTTATGCAACTGTGTCGAATTGTCCATAAAGTAACTAACACAAATACTTTTTCCATTACATTTTTGAAATTTACATAGATGTAAAAGCTAAATGTGTGCTATCTAAATGTGAATGGTGAGCTTGGAAACATTCTCATTATAGGTCACGGAAATCAGAAAGTAATGTCATTTTGACATTGCCAGATAGTTAAAATGCAGATTAAATGTGAAGTTGCGAACAGCCCATATGTAAGAAAACCTTAATGTAAAATGTTTATTTCTCTATCATATATTTATTTAGCTTTGTATTAACTAACTCCATGCCAATTGTTTCAACAGCTCCCTGTGCTAGCCTGTTCCACATTCTCACTATAGCCTGAAGATCCCATTGGATCTATCAGTGATACATGATAATTATAACCTACAAACTGATGCTTCACAAGTAGAAATATCTTATTTACATCTATCTTATAAAAATCCCAAATTACAGATGATTTGAGATTTCCCTTCAACATTCTGAAGAAGTTCAGACAACTAAGACTTTGTAACCTCTGTTTTGTTTCATTATAATAAGCCAAGTGAATATTGGATTTTACTGTCAGGAAATGGGATATAAAAGTAGGGAAGTTTTTCTACAGGGTTACACAAAAAGCTGGAGAAACTCAGCGGGTGCAGCAGCATCTAAGGAGCGAAGGAGATAGGCGACGTTTCGGGTCGAGACCCTTCTTCAGACTGGTCAGGGATCAGGGAAACGAGAGATATAGACGGTGATGTGAGAGATAAAGAACAATGAATGAAAGATATGCAAAAAAGTATCGATGATAAAGGGAACAAGCCATTGTAAGCTGTTTGTGGTGTGAAAATGAGAAGCTAGTGCGACTAGGGTGGGGGAGGGAGATAGAGATAGAGGGAATGCCAGGGCCCGAGGGCTGAGGGAGAGGTGGGAAGGGGAGGAGACAGCAAGGGTTAACAGAATTGAGAAAATTCAATGTTCAAGCTATTCTAATGTTCTACAGCCATTTTTGGAGATTCAATGTTCAAGCTATTCTAATGTTCTACAGCCATTTTTGGAGATGTGACTGTGCTGTTTTAGTTGCTTTATTTAAGGAGGGGTGTGATGGAAGTAATCCACAGAAGGTTCATTAGGTTGATCACTGGGATGAAGAGTAAGGATTGTCTTATGAGGAAAGCGGATTGGGCCAAACATTTAAACGGCTGAGAGAGCTGCCAAGTGGATGATAGAAGTGTGTTTCCCATTGTGCAAGAATCTAGAACCAGGTGATCATTTCGGAATAAGAGATGCCCGTTTCAGACAGAGATCAAGAGGAATTTATTTACTTGGGGAATTGCAAATCCTTGGAAATTCCTATGCCAGAGAGCAGTGGTAGCTGAATATATACAACAATGAGATAGACAGATGTTTCATCTGTAGGAGAGTCAAGGGATAATGGAAACCAGTTTGAAAATTGAACAGAGGCCAAGATCTTAATAAATGGTATGAGGACTATCCCTGCTCCTATTTCTTATGTTCATTGCACACCAGCAGTGCTTCTGTATACTTTTCAGATGGTTTTATGCAATTGATTCACAGGAGACTGGCAATGTAAGTGAGAGAAGGATCATCTGGCTGATGATACGATACGATAGAACTTTATTTATCCCAGGAGGGAAATTGGTCTGCCAACAATCATAAAACAAAACAAGATACATAAAACATTAAATTAAAGTGATGAATGGAAAGTCCAGGATTGGGAATGTGTAGAAATTGAGGATGGGGAGAGATGGGAGTCAGTCTACCCCACGACAGAAGGGGAAGGAGTTGGACAGTTTGATAGCCTCAGGGAAACAGGATCTCCTGTGGCGTGCTGTGCTGCATCTTGGTGGAACCAGTCTGTTGCTGAAGGTGCTCCTCAGGTTGACCAGTATGTCATGGAGGGGGTGAGCTGTATTGTCCAAGATGCTCCGACAGCAAAGAAGTTGTCGCTGGCCACCACTGATTGACAGAATGTGTTAATGTGCAACTTGCCTGAATCATATTAGAAGACCAGTCTAATATATTTCCATGGTCTGTGAATTGAAGGACAACTTGTTGATGTCCCTATAAATTCTCAGTTTTGAAGTTGCTGTTGAAAGAAACCCCATCACAAATTACAGGATTGAATCTTGTAAATAATATAACTTGCAGCTCTATTGAACTTGTGGCGGAGGAGGCACAAGTGTGGGGAATGGGCTGATCAAATTGAATGCTTTGTCCTGGATGGTGTGGATTTTCCTGATTGTTCTAGGTGCTGCACTAATTTGATTAGAAAATAAGTTTGTAACTCACAGCAATCTACTTAATTTATAATCTGTTCTAGAAAGTGCAGTATTTATGTATTATGTGGCAGGTCCGTTAAAGATTCTGATCAATTCTTATCCCTCCTAGATATTGATCGTGGGAGACTTGAACATTGTAAGGTTGTTGAAGATCATTGCCTGGCACTTGCATGGTGCAGATATTACAAGTCATTTATCAGACTATGACTAAATGCCATCCGGGTCTTTTTACAGCTATAGCCTGATTTATTAAATTAAGAAATAGGAATGCAAACATTCATATATATATATATACATGTCTTCATCCGATCTGATGTTGAGGGAACATAATTTTATTTCACTCGAACCCCTAAGTTTTACAACACTCCCCAAAATACAACATCATGCATTTATCTGATTTAAACTTCATCTGCCATACTACAACCTGTTGGTAAGTGTGATGTGTTGCACTTTGAGAGGTCAAATGTACGAAGAAAATATTCAATTAACGGCACGACTTTTAACAACATTCATGTACAGAGGGATCTTGGGTTCCAAGTCCAGAACTCCCTGAAGGTGGCAACACAAGTAGATAGAGTGGTAAAGAAGGCATATTGGATGCCTGCTTTCAAAGGTTTCAAAGGTCATTTATTGTCACATGTACACATGGGGTGGAAATCGCTATCATGGGGGGGGGGGGGGGGGGCGACACAATTACCTGGTGGCCACACACACACACGCACACATGCACGCACACACACACACGGCTTCGGCCATGGGCCCTGTGGACAATAACATCAGGAGCTGACCTGGTTGGTGACCGATTCCGAACTCCAGCAACAGCAGCTTTGTCCGCCCCGAATCGTGGGGCTTCAATCGGCCCATTTGCGGGCCCTTTCATCACCCCGCGTGGCTTAAAACTGGCCACGGGATCTTCCATCACCCGGCGGGGGCTTCAACATCGGGAACCTTGATCGCCTCAACACAGCAATTTGACCGCGGGGCGATGGAAGATCCCGTGGCCAGTTTTAAGCCGTGCCGGACAATCAAATGCCCCGCGAACGGGCCGATTCAACCTCCGCTCTATGATCTTTGCTCCACCAGGACGTCTCCCTCCTCCAATCACCGCGCGCTATCCTCAGTCCCACCCCCCTATTTCCACCTCTCACCGACACCTCCCTCCTCCAATCATCGCGCTGAATCATCATATCCCCCCCCCACTGCCAGCTGACCAACATCTCTCTCATCCAATCGGCACACTCGATCATCAGTCCCACCCCCACTGTTTCGCGGAAAGCGGAGATTTTTAATCGATTTTCTTTCACCGAATTTCAAAATCCGGATTACAAAACATGGGGGGGGGGGGGGGGGATTGTCCCCCACCTCTCAAAACATGGGCGGAGGACGTGTTCCCCCCCTGGCATTTCCGCCCATGCATGTACCAATTAAGATACAGTGATATGCGAATTACCATATAGCCATACGAAAATAAAGCAACAAGACACACAACTGCATAAAAGTTAACATAAACATCCACCACAGCGGATTCCCCACATTCCTCACTGTGATGGAAGGCAAAAATGTCATATGTCGGGGCATTGAATATAATAGTCAGGAAGTAATGATGCAGCTTCATAGGACTTTACATTTACATAAGACAGCATTGGGAGTATGCCGTTCTGGTCACCCCCTTACTGGGAAGATGTGGAGGCTTTGAAAAGGGTGCAGAAGAGATTTAGCAGAATATCTGGATTAGTGAGTATTAGCTACAGGGAGAGTTGGACACACTTGGATTGTTTTCTCTGGAACACCAGAGTTTGCGCGAGACCTGATAGAAGTATATAACATTATGGGAGGCATAGATAGGGAAGACAGACAGAACCTTTTTCCTAGGATGGAAACAATAAATACTAGAGGACTTAGCTTTAAGGTGAAAGAGGCAAAGTTTGAAGGAGATATGTGGGCCGTTTTCTTTTACAAGGGTCGTGAGTGCCTAAAACATGCTGCCATGAGTGGTGGTTGAGGCAGATACTATAGTGGCATTTAAGACCCTTTTGAATGTACATATGGATATGTAGAGGATGGAGGGATATGGATTATGTGCAAGCGAATAAGAATTGGTCTTGGCATCATGTTTGAGACAGACATTGTGGGCCAAAGGGCTTTTGGTTGTGCTTACTGTTCTGTGTGGCCCAGTTGATTGAGGTTCAATTGCAATCTTAGATAGCCTACTAAATTGCCCACCTGTGGGTTAAAGAAGGAACTGCAGATGCTGGAGAATCGAGGGTACACAAAAGGCTGGAGAAACTCAGCGATGCTACACTTGTCCCTTCACCTTCCCCCTACACTCCTTTCAGGGACTCAAGCAGTCCTTCCAGGTCCGACAGAGGTTCACCTGCACCTCCTCCAACCTCATCTACTGCATCCGCTGCTCAAGTTGCCAGATGATCTATATCGGTGAGACCAAGCGGAGGCTTGGCGATCGTTTCGCCGAACACCTCCGCTCAGTCCGCATTAACCAACCCGACCTCCCGGTGGCTCAGCACTTCAACTCCCCCTCCCATTCCGTATCCGACCTCTCGGTCCTGGGCCTCCTCCACGGCCAGAGTGAGCAACACTGCAAGTTGGAGGAACAGCACCTCATATTCCGCTTGGGGAGTCTGCATCCTTTGGGCTTGAACATTGAATTTTCTCAATTCTGTTAACCCTTGCTGTCTCCTCCCCTTCCCACCTCTCCCTCAGCCCTCGGGCCCTGGCATTCCCCCTCTCTCTATCTCCCTCCCCCACCCTAGTCGCACCAGCTTCTCATTTTCACACCACAAACAGCTTACAATGGCTTGTTCCCTTTATCATCGATACTTTTTTGCATATCTTTCATTCATTGTTCTTTATCTCTCCACATCACCGTCTATATCTCTCGTTTTCCTGATCCCTGACCAGTCTGAAGAAGGGTCTCGACCCAAAACGTCGCCTATCTCCTTCGCTCCTTAGATGCTGCTGCACCCGCTGAGTTTCTCCAGCCTTTCGTGTGCCCACCTGTGGGTCTGGGTTTGAGTTATAAGGAGAGTTCGATAGGTTTGGTCCTTTATCCTGGAGCATAATGACCTAAAGGCTGTAAAAGCACCCTTGTCAAAATGCCAAAACTTAAATTTCAGCCACTGAAAGTATTACTGATTATTAAGCTTTAACTTTAGCTGCATTGTTCAAATCGGTTGTGATTTGAAAGGGAAATGATCGTGCTAAGTACCCAGTGAACTGGTCATCTTTTGTTATGTTCTAGGATGGCCTGCAGAGAATCATTGCAAGATAAATATATCATGACAGTTGGTTGGGTGATCTGAACAAGTTAAATATGTCTGAAGAAGGGTCTCGACCCGAAACGTCGCCTATCTCCTTCGCTCCTTAGATGCTGCTGCACCCGCTGAGTTTCTCCAGCTTTTTGTGTACCCTCGATTCTCCAGCATCTGCAGTTCCTTCTTTAACAAGTTAAATATGTCTCTTTCTATTATTTCAGCAAATCTACACTATATGTATTAGGATTGTTCTTTCCTTTTCACAAGGGCATCTGATTAGTGCTTGGGTGATTTCAGGGCAGCATGTTTGCTATCAGTTAAATTCTGGATATAAGTTATTGTTAGAAATTGACAAGTTCTTGTTGAGTAACTTGCTTAATGCATTTTCTGCAGATGGGGAGAATTGGAACAGAGCATATTTAATATAACCCATGTTAAAGAAGTCTCTTTCTGAAGACCAGAAGGCCGGTTGCAAAGACTGACGATGCCTATAACAGCTTATCTAAAATACACAGCCGCCTTTGATGTATGGCTATTAATCTGGATTCAAGAACTTGACACCGGATCTTTAAACTCTTTGTGCTGCCTGTGGCTTGGTAAGGGCAGCCGTGAATTTTCTCCTTTAAAAACAATGTTACTTTTGACTAATCTGTTAGAATCACACCTACATATTTGGATGCCATTTCTAATGAATATCAAAGTCAAAGTCAAAAGAGTTTATTGTCATGTGTCCCTGACAGGACAATGAAATTATTTCTTTGCATAGCACAACAGAACATAGTAGGCATTGACTACAATTATATACGTAAATACAAACATTAATTAATAAATTAATAAAGTGCAAATAACAGGTGGAGGGGTATTAATGTTCAGAGTTTTGTCCGAGCCAAGTTTAATAGCCTGATGGCTGTGGGGAAGTAGCTATTCCTGAACCGGGTCGTTGCAATTCTCAGGCTCCTGTACCTTCTACCCGAAGGTAGCAGGGAGATGAGTGTGTGGCCAGGGTGGTGTTGATCCTTGATGATGCTGCCAGCCTTTTTGAGGCAGCGACTGTGGTAGATCCCCTCGATGGAAGGAAGGTCAGAGCCGATAATGGACTGGGCACTGTACCTTAATTGGTACGTGACAATAAAAAATCTTTGAAACCTTTAATCGCATTCTTTAACTATTTTTTTTCCCATTTGTTTTCACTTCCTCTCACCTTCAGACCCAGAAAATTAAAAGAGGAATTTTAAATAATTTTACTTTCTCTACACTACTTTAAAAATGTATTTTCCAAATGGCCAAATATTATTATAAGTAATATAAATATGCCCAAATGTTATCCCAGAAACACTCTTATATACATTATTAGCATATTCACTTTATTTGTAACCTCCAGTACATTTGGATTTTTCTTCCATAAATAGGTTTTTGTGTAATATTGAAAGTTACAATTTTTAAACGATTTTGCTGCCAAAGGTTAAAGCACAGGTGAGGAAGGTGGTGGTGGTGATGCTGGGAAGGGATGTTGGGTGGCGGACTTTTTTGAGTGAAAGAGAACTTCTTGTTTCTAAAGCAGTTTAATTTTAGCAATGCATATAATATTTTTACTCAAATTCGTGCAAAGGCTTCCAGCACCTGGATTTTTCCAAGTGCTACTCTCCCACTGATCACAAGAGACTTCAAGATGGTGGCAGTGACAGATCTAGAAATAGAGTGTTATCGGTGAGCTGACTGGAGGCTCACCACGCACGTCCTCACAGGTGCTCTGAGGTCATCTGCGGGAGGCGCCAGGGCACAAAGGTTAAACAATGGCCGCGTGAGGGAAGAGACTGTTTGTTTGCGATCCGACGTGCCCAGATCGTAGCGTTGGTGGAGTGGGTCACTGGCGGCCCTGCTGCAGCCTGGGGCTCGATTAGATTGAGTGCTGCTCCAAGAATGCGCAGATTGCACATGGCTTGCAGCATCTCAAAGTGGCAGTGGAGGGATTGGACAATAATGCCTGGTCAGACCAATCCTGCAACTCCAATCCAGTGCTGCCGCTCGGACAAAGGGCCAAGTTGAGAATAACATTTTAACAACTTTGAACTTGAAAGATACAAGATGGTACCAGAAATGTGGCGATTTTTGTGTACTTCCTCGGTGTAATCTACTATTCATTAAATTAATAAATCATAGGAGCAGAATTACGCCATTTAGCGCATCGAGTCTACTCCACCATTCCATAATGGGTGATCTCTTTCCTTCTCCTGCCTTCTCCCCAAAACCTGTGACAACCTTACTAATCAAGAATCTGTCAATCTCCACCTTAAAAACTCCCAAATTCCCAAAGCCTCCACAGCTGTCTGGCAATGAATTCCACAAATTCACCACCCTCTGACTAAAGCAGTTCCTCCTCTTCTCCTTTCTAAAAGTATGTCCATTTATTCTGAGGCTATGCCCTCTGGACCTAGAATCTCTCACTAGTGGAAACATCCTCTCCATATAGACCTTTCACTATTTGGTAAGTTTCCCCCTCATCCTTTTAAACTCCATCGAGTACATGCACAGTGCCGTCAAACACTCATCATACGTTAACCCAATCATCGCCAGGATCATTCTCGTAACCTCCTCTGGACCCTCTCCAATTCCTTCCTCAGATACAGGGCCCAAAACTGCTCACAATACTCCAAATGCGGTCTGGCCAGTCCCTTATAAAGCCTCAGCATTACATCCCTGTTTTTATATTCTAGTCTACTTCAAATAATTGCCAACATTGTATTTGCCTTCCTTTCTACTTATTCAACTTGCAAATTAACCTTTTGGGAATCCTGCACCAGCACTCCCAAGTCCCATTGCACCCCCATTTTCTGAATCTTTCCCCATTCAGAAAATTGTCAACACCTTAGCAAGACTTTACACTTTGTACGTTGTATTCCATCTGTCGCTTCTTTGCTCACTCTCCCAACCCGTCCAAGTCCTTCTGCAGAGTCCCTGCTTTCTCTACACTCTATTCTTACACTCATGTACTTGAGTATGATTGACTGAACTGTATGCAAAACATAGAAAACATAGAAATTAGGTGCAGGAGCAGGCCATTCGGCCCCGAGCCTGCACCGCCATTCAATATGATCATGGCTGATCATCCAACTCAGTATCCTGTACCTGCCTTCTCTCCATACCCCCTGATCCCTTCAGCCACAGAGGCCGACATCCAACTCCCTCTTAAATATGGCCAACAAACTGGCCTCAACTACCTTCTGTGGCAGATTATTCCACAGATTCACCACTCTCTGTGTGATTCCACAGATTCACCACTCTCTGTGTGGTGGAAGAAGGAATTTCCCTGTACCTAAGTACATGGGACAATAAAGTACGACTGAACCATTGGAGGTTCTATAGAACAACCCTGGTCATCTAGTCAACCAGTTACAAATCTGGAATTTACATAGGAATCTACATTCACAAAAAGTTTATTTTCTGAGAAGGTGAGAAGGTTTGGTTGTGAAAATACAATTTGCTTCTTAATCAGCCACCAATCTTGTCCTGGCCAGTTCTCCAGCAATGAAAGGGTGAAGTTCACTTATGGTGCCAGATGACTTAAATTCAACGATATTTACCTCCAAAGATAGATACACAATGCTGGAGTAACTCAGCGGGGCAGGCAGCATCTCTGAAGAGAAGGAATGTGCGACATTTCGGGTCGAGACCAGACTGATATTTACCTCCACTCAGGCAGTTAAGATTTGCCTGTCATTTCCATTCAACTCCATTGTTTCAAAAATCTTCAGATCATCTACCTTGTTGTGGTGAGGAGACTTGCGTGCCCCCGTGATTCCGAGAGCTATGCCATCGGAAGCACCAGCTTCTGGTAGGGCCACCCATGGCGGCAAGGTCGAGGATGAGGGTCTAGACTAAGAACGATCTAACCTACAAGACCTCAATGGCGGACAAGGCGGACAAAGTTACCAAAGACCGACCGGAGAGAAGAACCGCCTTTGTTGCTCAGGAACTCCAAAAATTCAGCTTTGACGTCGTTGTTCTGAGTGAGACCCGCTAAGCTGGAGAAGGGCAACTAAAGGAAGAAAGGTCTTAATCCTGAACAACCGATGACCCACTGAGTGGGTTTTGCCATGCAAAACAGCCTACTTCAGAAGCTGACAGAGCAACCACTGGGAATCAACGAATGTCTTATCGTCAACAACGAACCCAGCTCGTGAAGAAGCAATACGCCACCATCATCAGTGCCTATGCTATAACTCTGAAGACGAAGTAAAGGAGAACTTCTAAGCCCAACTTGACGACGTTCTTTCCTCGGTTCCTAACGACGACAAGATCATTCTCTTAGGAGTCTTCAATGCCAGAATCGGGAAAGATCATAGGCTCTGGACCGGAACAATCGGCAAGGAAGGAGTTGGCAAGGTCAACACCAGTGGAACACTCCTCCTCACCAAATGTGATGAACACAACCTGGTGATTACAAACACCTTATTTTCACCAGAAAAACAGGCACAAAGTCTCCTGGCAGCATCCACGTTCCAAACGCTGGCACCTCATTGACTACATCATCGTACGATCCCGTGACCAACAAGATGTACTGAAAACAAGAGCCGTTACTGGTGCCGATGAGCGCTAGACAGACCATCGTGTCATTTCGTCCACCATGAGAATGAAGATTTGGCCCAAAAGGAAACATCAAAACCAGAACGCCATCAAGATATCGACCATGTACAGAAGTTTCAACAAAAACTTCAAGAACAACTGCCTCGACAATCCCACTAACTGTCGAAGAATACTGGAATCTATTGAAGAACACTATCATCGCCTCCTGCAAGGAAACAATTGGGTTCAAGTAAAAAAAATCAGGATTGGTTCGACGATAATGAAAAAACAACTCCAACAACTTATCGATGAAAAGAGAAAAGCTTTCATCACCTTAGAAAATGACCAACAGTCAGCTACCAAAAGGAAGTGCTATGAGGAATGCAAGGCTGCAGTCCAGAAGAGCACCCAAACCCTGAAAAACCGATGGTGGAGGGAGATAGCTCAGGAAATCCAACAACTAGCAGATGCCAACAACCTTGAGGCTTTTTCAATGCAAACAAAGCCATTTTTGGTCCATCCACTCACGGTCAAGCCCCTCTCAAAAGCAAAGATGGGTCAACCATCCTGAAGAGCAATGCTGACATCAATTCTAGATGGAGGGAGCACTTTGAAGATCTTCTAAATCAAAGTGCCTTATTTATCAGGAATGTGATCAACAACATTCCAAAGCAGCCTGTTGACGACTCCCTAAGCAGAATACCATCACTTGAAGAAGTCAAGGAAGCCATCAAAACCTTGAAAAACAACAAGGCCGCTAGACTCGACGGAATACCGGAGGTCTACAAAATTGGAGGTAACCTGCTACATTACCAAAGGCATCAACTTCTCATCAAAATCTGGATAAATGAAGATGTACCAGGAGACATTAGAGACTCAGCAATCGTTACCATCTACAAAAGGAAAGGCGATCGATCTGAGACTCCTCCACGATGACATGCTTGCCACAGTCATGGCCAACAATAGCAACTGTGAGCCGTTTCAAGTCACATCAGGAGTGAAACAGGGATGCGTGATTGCCCCAACACTGTTCACCATCTTCATTGCGACAACCATCCCAACATCAAGGACGACCTACCCCTAGGAATCAAAATTGTCTTTAGAACAGGTGGCAGACTTTTCAATCTTGCCCGTCACAAGTCCAAAACTAAGACATCTATGAGCTCCCTCATCGAGTTCCAATATGCAGACAATACGTATTGCAGCTCTCTCAGAAAGCCATCTGCAACAGATCCCATACACGAAACTTGGACATCAACTCCAAGAAGATTCAGGTTATCTACCAATCGTCAACAACTGAGACAAATCGGAAAGAAGCATCACTTTCCGTACCTTGGAAGTCACCTCTCCTCCAATGTCAACCTTGATGACAAGATCCAACATCGTCTTAAGTCTGCAGGAACAGCTTTTGGATGTCTTCGAACGAGAGTCTTCCAAAATCGTGACATCTGAACAGAAACCAAAATGTTAGTGTACAAAGCAGTGGTGATTCCAACGCTCCTGTATGCATCAGAAACCTGGACAACATACCGACGGCATCTGAAAAGTTCCATCAACAATGTCTTCGAAGCAGCTTAAATATCAGCTGGGAAGATGGAAGATCCAACGTGCTGAATGAAGTAAAAACATCTAGCACTGAAACCTTCATCATCAAGAACCAACTAAGATGGGTCGGTCATGTTGTTCTGATGGAAAACGAGCGTCTACCAAAGCAAACCTACTCCCAGCTTAAAGAAGGCAAACGGAAAAGAAATGCATGAAGAAATGTGAAATCGACATTGACAATTGGGAAACCAATGCCAAGGACAGGAAACTCTGGTGAACCATCATCCAAGAAGGAACAGCGACCTTCGAAGCCAACAGATGCGCAGAATTAGAAGGTAAGAGAGGAAAAGGGAAAGAGAGGCGGCAACAACCAAAGCCTAATCTGCCATCTGAAATTACCTGTTTTGAATGTCGAAGAACTTTCAAAGCCAGGATTGGACTCATAAGTGACCTGAGAGTCCATAAAAACAAAGGAATGTAGACCATCATCCTTGACCTCGAGGGATAGCCACAACGGCAGGTGCTATAGACCTGCACGGGAAGATAGATTCTCTCGCCCCCACAAGTCTCATGCAGATGGGGCTCATCAACCTGGGCAGGCAATCCATCCAGGAGAAGGAAAACTCTGATTTAAAACGTCCACTGCCTTGTGGCCATATCCAGTCATGGAAAAGGCTCCAGGAGTAAACCTCAAGAAAATCTGGAGTCGGAGCCCCTAAGGCAGTTCATTGTCTACAACCTCGCTCTGGCAGCTCCTGTGACAGCGCTGGTGCCAAACTGTAACGGCCCTGCTGTTCCTTTGGATCGATTAGCGACGTGGAGAGGGGGAACGTGCTGCATGGGCAACAGCCTGTCCTCCATATGACATCGCCCAGGCTGCATCCAACCAGGATGCATCACCCATGGCCAGTCATTGGCCAATTAATAGACTACTACATCCTGCAAACAGTGGTCCTTGTCTTTACAATTGCAAAATGATAGAAATCAATGAAAGAATCAAAGGGTATGACGTGATAAAGTAACAGCACAAGTAAGAAGAGAAAAAAAAAGACATTTATGGAAAACTAAAATAAAACTAGGGACTGTTGGAAATATTCACCAGGTTAGTCAACAGAAGTAAAGAGGGCAGGATTGGACATCATAAATTATTAATAATGTAGCATAACAAATATCAAGAGAAATGAGTTGGAACAGAAGGACAGCCACAGAGACAAGATCAATAGTACAATTACAGGGTGGCACATGACTTTAAAAATATTAAACTATACTAACAAAATATACTAAATGGCTTTAAATTAATAGAAAATGCTCAAAATACTTAGCAGCTCCTGATGCATTTGTAAAAAGAGAAACTTAATGTTTTGGTTTGATAACTGATTAGAACTCTTGAAGCTGTTTCTCTAAACTAAACCTACCTAAAAGACGTTGAATATAATCTAATTTTAAGATGTAGATAAAGTTGAGAGTAAGTGTATGATAGGGTAGAATGCATGAGAGATTAAATCACAAATGGGGTAAAGGTACTAAATGTAGCAAGTTAAATTTTCAATCATTTTCAATCATTAAAACATTTTCAATCTGTCACTGGCCCAGGGTGTCGTCCCCACTTGCCTCAAGATATCTACCATTGTGCCAGTGCCCAAACAATCAGCGACAGGGAGTCTCAACGATTTCCGGCCAGTGGCACTCACCCCTGTCATAGCCAAGTGCTTCGAGCGGTTGATCTTGGCTCACCTCAAAGCCAGCCTTCCCCCCACACTGGATCCCCATCAGTTTGCCTACCGGTCCAACAGGTCAACAGAGGACGCCATATCGGCGGCCCTTCACTCTGCCCTGACCCACCTGGACAGCAATAACACCTACATCAGGTTGCTGTTCATTGACTTCAGCTCCGCCTTTAACACTGTCATACCCGCTAGCTTGATCACCAAACTCAGCGGTCTTGGCATCTCTACTTCCCTATGCAACTGGATAATGGACTTCCTCACTAACAGACCACAGTCTGTTAGGATCAACAACCTCACCTCCTCCACTATAACACTGAACACTGGCGTGCCACAGGGCTGTGTGCTCAGCCCTCTCCTCTACTCCCTCTTCACCCATGACTGCATCCCTAAGTATGGCTCCAACGCCATCATAAAATTTGCCGACGACACCACGGTGGTAGGTCTGATCAGCGATAACGATGAGTCAGCCTACAGGGAGGAGGTCCAGCACCTGACAACCTGGTGTGCCGATAATAACCTCGTCCTCAACTCCCAGAAGACGAAGGAAATCATTGTCGACTTCAGGAAGATCAGAGGGGGCAGGCACACCCCCATCCATTTAAACGGGACTGAGGTGGAGAGGGTCTCCAACTACAAATTCCTCGGGGTACACATCTCAGAGGATCTGTCCTGGTCCCTCAACACCTCCAAGCTGATCAAAAAGGCGCAGCAGCGCCTTTACTTCCTGAGGAGGCTCAAAAAGGCCCACTTGTCCCCCCCGATCCTGACCAACTTCTACCGATGCACCATTGAAAGCATCCTGACCACCTGCTTTACGGTATGGTACAGCAGTTGCACCATAGCTGACAGGAAGGCACTACAACGGGGTGGTGAAAAACCGCCCAGCACATCATCTGTGCCCCACTCCCTACCATGGATGCCCTCCACCGAAAACGGTGCCTGTCGGGCTGGGAAGATCATCAAGGACCCCTCCCACCCTAACCATGGACTGTTTGCCCTCCTACCATCGGGGAGGCGGTACAGGAGCCTCAGGTCCCGCACCAGCAGGATGAGGCGTAGCTTCTACAATAACACCATCGCTCTGCTGAACTCAGAGTCCCGCCGATAGATTTCCACATCTGTATTTATTTATCTGTACTTATCTGTATATTGCTATCACTTCGTGCTGTCACAAAACTGCATTTCGTTGTACCAATACTTGTATATGTACAATGACATTAAAGTTGAATTGAATTGAATTGAATTGAATTGAATTGGCTGTGCCTGTTGGATTTAAGGTAAAATCATATTGGCTTGAAGAATAATACGACACTGACAAATTGAAATTTTAGGCATGGCCTTGCCAAGATGCTCAGAATGGTGGATCAGTGTATAGTGCTATTGCAGCAAGATACTTTGGGAGCTGGGTAAGGTTACCTGGCCGCCAAGGTATCTTTTAGCTGTTTCACAGGGAGTCACAGTCTTTGGAGTCCCTCAATAACTCATTTATAAAAGCCAATTTCATAATAGTTATATATGTTGGTGGGAAGCATGGGTAGCAACTACTGGGTATTCTAGGCTTACTTCTTCAGTGCTGTATAATTCTATGTTTCTAAACACAGGTATGGATTATGCAGAACAATGGATTCATGCACTTTAGACAGGCATGTTTGTCTCAAATACTCTGTACCACTGATTTTCCTGCTTTGAGTGCACACTTTCCAGTTTGGCGTTCTAAGTTACTGAGTAGAACTTGGGCTTTTGCTGAGTTGATCGAGAGCGAGAAATATGAGCTTCAAATTGGCTAATGACTAGCCATGCACAAAAATAAGTAGGATTGATGGAATCACTTTCTAATGTAATAGAATTTTTTTTTATGAGACGAGAGGAATATACTCATATTTAGGACTGTTTTATTTTCTCAGTTGTATATGGGGTGTGCAGTACATGAACTAACAAGGGGGAGAGTGATAACAAAGGGGAAATGACAATGTAATTACATTGTCATTTAAAAAAAAAGGAGTTTTTACTAACACACTCATTTGCTCAGAATGCAGTAAATTACCAAACAATACTAAATGTTTAGTACTCCCAGAAATAAGATATACTTCAATAAACTATTATTGCTTAATAATTCAATAAACATTGCTACCATTACACTGCTCAGCAACCAGCTGTCTGTGTGGAGTTTGCACATATTCCCTGTGACTGTGTGAGTTTCATCCGGGTGCGCCGGATTTATCCCACATGCCAGATGTGTGGTTGGTAGGAATAAGGAACTGCAGATGCTGGTTATCAAAAAAAAACACAAAATTCTGGAGTAGCTCAACAGGTCAGGCAGCACCTCTGGAGAAATATGAATAGATTATGTTTTGGGTCAGGACCCATCAGACTGATTGTGCTGGTGGCGGGGTGGGGGAAGACATATGGTTTTGCTAGGCAGATGGTTGGACAAAGGCCAGAAATGTAAAGACAGGAGTGAGACAGAAGGATTGAAGCTGTTATCAGGCAACTGAATCATCCAACCACAACCAGAGAGCAGGGCTGAACTACTCTACCTCTTTGATGACCCGCGGACTATCCTTGATCGGACTTTGCTGGCTTTATCTGCACTAAACTTTATTCCCTTATAATGTATCTGTACACTGTAAATGGATCGATTGTAATTATGTATTGTCTTTCTGCTGACTGGTTAGCACGCAACAAAAGCTTTTCACTCAACTACTGTGCACGTGATAATAAACTAAACGGAACTGAAGAGTTATGAATTGTGAAGCTAGAGGAAGGCATATAGGTGGAAGAATGGGAGAAATAGGCACGAGTTATTTGAATTAACCCAAATTGGAGAATTCAATGCATGTCATAAACTGTACATCACCAATTTTGAATCCAGTTTACCAACATTTCCTATATCCTATAGGTCCCAACCTTTGGAACTCGTATCCTTTGTGGGACTGAAGGGTCCCAACCCAAAACGTCACCTATCCACGTTCTCCAGAGATGCTGCATGACCCGCTGAATTACTCCAGAACTTTATGTCTTTTTTGGTAATCAGCATCTGCAGTTCCTTTTTCCTACAAACCAACACATCCAGGGCCGGATTTAGATGAATAGAGGCCCTAGGCTGTTCTACTTGTGAGGCCCCTCCCAATCCTCCACCCCCACCCCCATGACTAGAGGAAGATGGTCCACCAGATTGACACCGATTTGCAGCCGAGCATGGCCAATGAGATAAGGGGCTGGAAAGCTGCACTTTTATTTCTTTATTTATTGCCAATGCTAGTATTGAGTTATCGGCTTAAAAGACTATTATTCTGAAATGGAGGGCAAGGAAAATTACTGAAGGGTTGTTTAGAGACTACAGTGTGTTGTGACAGCATATGTAAGAAAGGCCTATGACAGTGTCAAAAATATTATACACCTTGCGGGGCTCTCACTTAATTTTTTTTCTCTGTTGTCAACCGGGAAACCTTGGCAGCTTTTTAAGTTGCCAAATGACAGTTTAGGTGGTCATATAAGGCGGCTTGCATGACGCGTGTGATAATGTGCTCTGACGAAGTGCGGAGTTACCAGTCGGAATTATACTCAATGAAGCATTCACATATTATTTCTGCTTCAAATAAAGTCACAAACTAAACATATTCACCAATCAGGCATGATATATACCACAATGACAAGGCAGCAACATTATAATACAGTATCTCAACTCGTTTTACACACGTTGCAATGAATGCAATTTCTATTATTTCTTTCCACTTCCAAACAAAAATGTGGTTGGATTATTCAGTATATGATCAACCTCGGTGAGACCAAGCGCAGGCTTGGCGATCGCTTCGAACAACACCTCCACTCAGTTCGCAATAACCAACCTGATCTCCTGGTGGCTCAACACTTCAACTCCCCCTCCAATTCTGACCTGACCTTTCTGTCCTGGTCCTCCTCCATGGCCAGTGTGAGGCCCACCGCATAATGGAGGAGCAGCACCTCATATTTGCTTGGGTAGTTTACACCCCAGCGGTATGAACATTGGCTTCTCTAATTTCAGTTAGTCCTTGCTTTCTCCCTCCTTCCCCTCCCATTCCCAGATCTCCCAGCCTACTATCCCCACCTCTTCCTTTCTTTTTCGTGTGCCCCCCCCCCCCCCCCCCCCCCCCCCCCCCCCCCCGATATCAATCTGAAGAAGGATCTCGACCCGAAACTTCGCCTATTCCTTCGCTCCATAGATGCTGCCTTAACCGGCTGATTTTCTCCAGCTTTTTTGTCTACCAATGGGATCCCACCACTGGCCACATCTTCCCATTTCCTCCCCTATTGGCTTTCCACAGAGACCGCTCCCTCCGTAACTCCCTGGTCAATTTGTCACTTCCCACCCAAATCACCTCCTCTCCTGGCACTTTCCATTGCAACGGCAAGAAATGCTACAACACCGCTTTACCTCCCCTCTTGATTCCATTCAAGGACCCAAGCAGTCTTTCCAGGTGCGGCAGATGTTCACCTGCACTTCCTTCAACCTCATCTATTGCATTCGCTGCTCTAGGTGTCAGCTGTTCTACATCGTTGAGACCAAGCGTAGGCTTGACGATCGCTTCGCCCAACACCTCCGCTCGGTTCGCAATAACCTGATCTCCCGGTGGAGATCATGTTATTGTCAGCATTTCTGTCTACCCATTTACACAAGTTCAGTTATCCCACTTTCTTCACCCACTCCCTACACATTAGGGGCAATTTTACAGAGACAAGTTAACCTACCAAGCCAATGCGTTTTTGGGATGTGGGAGAAAACCCACACGCTTGCAGGTAGAACGTGCAAATTCAACACAGACAGTGCCCGAGGACAGGATTGAACACAGATCTCTGGGGTGTGAGGCAGCAAGTCTACCAGCTGTGCCACTATATTTTGTTTTCCAACACACAAAAAGTTATACATTGAAAACTTTGGTTACTAAAAAAATGAAAATATCCATTTTCAGTCTTAAATCTCCAAGTGGTTTTCTCCGGGTGCTCTTGTTTCCTTCCACGTTCCAAAGGTGTGCAAGGACCTATTTCAGAACCAACCCAAATCGTAATATTTTCCTTTTGTCCAGAGATTTTTGTGTCTATCTTCACTTTAAACCAGCATCTGCAGTTCCTTCCTAGACACACGATACTATATGATAGAACTTTATTCATCGCTGGAGGGAAATTGTGTGTGTGTGTGAGTGTGGGTATATATTGTATACTAGACTCAGTGGGACCCGTTGGGTCCCAGCATCACATGGTCTGGTCCCCCAATGCAATATTCCACCTCTCCACCAATTCCAATATTGGTAGCCTGTATGGGGGGGGGGGTGCTTTTTGGAACGCTAGTATGGGTTTGTGAGCTGAAGGGACTGGTTTCCAGAGGGCTAGTATGGACATTGTGGGCCGAATGGATTCTTGGGCTGGCGGCTCACTCACTCACGGCTGGTAGGCTGGCAGTTGATTCACGGCTATTCCTTGAAATACCATTTCAAGCAAGGCCACCAAATTCAAGTGCAGTTTCTTACCACTTCAAGCAGGGTGCAAAGCCACCAAATTCAAGGGTCTTGACCCGAAACGTCGCCTATCTCCTTCGCTCCTTAGATGCTGCTGCACCCGCTGAGTTTCTCCAGCTTTTTGTGTACCACCAAATTCAAGTGCAGTTTCATACCATTTCAAGCAGGGTGCAAGGCCACGAAAGACAGCTAGTCGTGACCCTCCTCCATCTTGCAGAGACTGAGCCACGCCCACATTTCTGGGTTTTATAGTCCATCCCCCACCCCCCACCCCCACCAGAAGGGGCGTGGCCTTCATGGCGTCATTGACAGGAGAGAGAATCTCAACGTTTTTTAAACACTGATAACTCTTTTATTTTTCATTGATGGGAAAAATCCTCGGCACCTGATGAGCGGAGGGGGACTCTGAGTAAGATGGCCAAAAAACACAGCCGTGCATGGTAGCGTTTTTTCTAAAATCAATATAAAGCACAAACAGGAAGTGGTCAAGATTAGACTTTTAATTATATAGAAGGCAAGGCAACTTTAATTAGGCAAGGCAACTTGACCAAGGAAGAACTAAGGGAAAGGACTTGAACTTCATTTCGCCTTCCATCACAATGAGGAATGTGTAGGAGTCACTGTGGTGGATGTTCATGTTAAAATGTGTTTTTGAGTGATCTGTTGCTTTTAATTGTATGACTGACCTGGCTGGTGAAATTCCTCGTATGTTGTAAAACATACTTGGCGAATAAAATCTGATTCTGATTCTAATTAGGCAAGTCAACTTTAATTAGGCAATACAGCTTTAGCATTTCTAAACCAAAGGCAACACAGCTTTAGCATTTCCAAACCAAAGGGAACACAGCTTCAGCATTTCCAAACCAAAGGCAACACAACTTCAGCATTTCCAAACCAAAGGCAACTCAGCTTTAGCATTTCCAAACCAAAGGCAACACAGCTTTAGCATTTCCAAACTATATTTTCAAACCACATCAAGGGCATAGACAGGTCAGTAAAACTACTCACAGTTTAGTAGATGTGTTCAGTGTTATTCACAGCTCAGACTGAGAGACGTGATCCTCTTGCTCCCCCATCTTGCAGAGACTGACTGAGGCACTCAACACTTCTGGGTTTTATAGTCCCTCCAGAAGGGGCATGGCCTTCAGGAGAGAGAATCTCAACATTTTTCAAACACTAATAACTCTTTTATTTTTCATCGATGGGAAAAATCCTCGTCCTGTGCAGCGGAGGGGGACTCTGAATAAGATGGCCACAAATCACAGCTGTAAGTGGCAGTGTTTTTTCTAAAATCAATATACAGAATAACAGGAAGTGGTCAAGATCAGACTTTTAGTTATACAAGATATACAAACACACACACATACACATATATATTTATATAGTTACATATTCAAAAAAATACACCATTTTGTTTTCTCGTTTATAACATTGTTTACAGAGTACTGTGTTTAAATATTATGTTGTGCTGCAGCAAGTAAGGATTTCATTGTTCCAACTGGGACGTGAGAGAATAAAACACTCTTGACTTACGTCGCTAATGTGTGGGATAGAACTAGTGTATGGGTGATCGATGGTCGGCGTGGACTCGGTAGGCCCAAGGGCATGTTTCCACGCTGTATTTTTAAATTAAACTAAAAACACTAAAACCAGAGGGAGTCTAAAGAAGGGTCTCTACCCGAAACGTCACCTAATTTCTGTTATCCAGAGTTGCTGGCTGCTCCATGGAGTTCCCCTGCACAATTAAAGCATGGAATAGTCTTCACCCTACCATAGTTACCCAACCAGACGCAACTAAATTTAAGGTAGCACTTTTTTCCCCCAAGAACCCTTTCTTGCTTAAGTCCAAGTCAAGAGAGTTTTATTGTCATGTGTCCCGGATTGTACAATGAAATTCTTGCTTGCTGCAGCGCAACAGAATATGTAAACATAATACAGAACAGGATATAAAAGTTCAGTGTGTTTATATACCATATATATACACAATAAATAAACAGATACAATGCAATAGACTGTTTTGTTCAGAGTTTGGAGTTTGGTGATGGACCCACCACCACCTCCAGTTTAAATTCCATTTAGAATATTTTTGAAGGACAACTTCCGGTGGTGCTATGCAGGGCTAGAGACCAGCGCCAGCTAGCTCCAAGCAAAATCTGCTAAAAAACGGGGGGAAAAACGGGACTTACCTGCTGTTACCGCACCGGCTGCCTGCAACGCGTGAGTGATGTCATCAGGCGCGCGACTCCGGTATGTCTATGCAACATACCCCCCCCCCCCAAGCCGACGAAATGGCCCGCTAAACCTAAACAAGCACTGGAAGAAATAGGCCGGACTGAAGCCTCGGGCTCAGGTACAATGTCGTCCCAAGAAGATATTTCGAAGAAACCAAAGACTAAAAAATCTGAGATAGAAGATCTTTGGAATTTTCTATCTCAGGAAATTAAAAATTATAAAGGAACAACTGAAGAATTTTAATGAGAAGTTGAACTTTAAAGAAGAACTTCAAACTTTTAAAGAAGAATTTAAAGAGGAAATGAAAGAAGAAATCAACTCCACCGTCCTTGAACTATTGGACACATGGAAGAACGAAACGGAAGAAAAGCTGGCTCAACAGAGTGTGGAGATGGATGTCAAAATCAACTCGATGGAGTCCAGCTTTAATGACAGGTTGGATCCCATTGATAAATCACTGAGCCAACAGAATATAGCAATAAACCATTTAGAGGAGATTGCTTCAACAAGTGCCGAAACGACAAAACAACATCAGAGAGAATCAACGCCTATCAGATTTACTGAGTAAAATAACTGAAAAATGCACTGAATTGGAAGGACGTCAGAGGCATCAGAATTTAAGAATCGTCGGCATTCAAGAAGGAAGAGAGGGGAACCGAGACCCCCGCAAATTCACTGCAGACTTATTGCAAAAAGTCTTAAATCTGGATCAAAAGCCTCTGCTAGGTCGTGCACATAGAGTGATGAGACGCCGCTCACGGACAGACGCCCCACCAAGACAAATGATAGTGAAGGTGCAATACGACCATGTACTGGAGGAGATGATGAAGAAAATTGTCCGTACCAGGAATCTCATATACGATGGAGATAAGATCAGTATTTACCGAGATTATCCTGTGGAGGTCTCCAGGAAGAGAGCGCTGTTTAAAGAGGCAAGAAGAATACTTAAGGATGTGAAAGGTCTGAGGTACGACTTGATGTACCCAGCAATATTAAGAGTCACCTACAGGCAGAATGAACACATCTTCACCAACCCTAAGGATGCATTGGATTTCGCCCAGAACATCGAGAGCGTGCCCGACGACTGAACATTAATCACAAAATACCTGACGTCAACGAACAATGTGACTTTGTAAAGATCTGATGGAACTTAAGCTGTTATACTTAAGGACAAATGAAATTGGACAAGGATTGCTGAACAAGGCTTTCCCTATGGACATGCCACGCCACTGCTAATCATAATTTAAGAAACTGCAGATTATCGAAGGAGATAACGTTTCGGGTCGAGACAGGGTCTAAAAATGCTGCTGCAACTGACATACTAATCATAACTGCTCGGTACTACTAATAATTATTACTAATGGTTACTAACTACTTATAATTGAATTACTTAGAATTAGCTAAAATGGCAACTATAAGTACGGTTGGATTTAAAGCTTGATTTCACTTTTTTTCTTCTTCTGTTCCCTCTTTTTGATATAGATGAGACATACTGTATGTTGATAATAGTTGCCTTTTTATTTTGTACTTTTTACTAATGGATTATGAATACTTTGGAACTTAAAATGTTTTCCACCTCCCCGGTAAAATATAGTTACTGAAATTTCATCTTAAAGAGAGCATGGAGCTAGTTACGTTTTTTTATTTTTCAAAGGCTACGGAAGTCTGTAGATGGCTAGCCATGTTGGTATGGCTATCACTAACTGCACTAACTATAGATGTAGTTTTTTCTTTCTTTTTGCACTTTACTAATTGCCTACTCTATCGTTCTTTCTATATAATACTTTATTATAACTTTAAGTTTGAATGGAATTATAAGTTTTATCAAAGGAGATATGTACGGGAGAAAGGCCAACGAGATTCAAAATTCATCTATTTGATGTTCGGGTGTAATGTCGGGCTTGTTGAGCTGAACCATCTGCTCTTTTATAGACCACCCTAAACAAAAGATGCAAGATTTGAATATGAAGATTGGGGATGATGGAATCACATTTTGTAGTTGGAACGTTAAGGGTATTAACGAACCAATCAAGAGAGGTAAAGTATTAGCACATTTAAAAGCACTCAAAACAGATATAATATTCCTTCAGGAAACTCACCTTAAAAAGGAAGCAGAGCATAGACTGAAAGATAAATGGATTAATAAAACTTATCATTCCTAATTTTCGCATAAATCCAGAGGTGTTACAATACTAATCCGTAAAGGGATACCTTTTAAACACATATCAACTATAACGGACAATGATGTATTGTATTAATAGGTGAATTATATGCAAAAAAAGTGACTTTTATTAATGTTTATGGACCAAATTTTGATAGTCCCTTGTTTTTTAAGAAAATATTTAATACAATTCTGGAACTTATACAATACAATTTAATAATTGGAGGAGACTTAAATTGTACACTAGACCCCTATTTAGACAGATCAACAAGACAACGCAAAATAAAATCGCAGTCAAGTGACTTATTAAATGCATACATAGATACTAGTAATATTAAGGATGTCTGGAGAATTGAAAACCCAACCGGACGAGAATATTCATTTTACTCATCGGTACATAAAACATATTCAAGAATAGATTATTTTCCAGTGGATTCCAAGCTTATCCCATTTACTTACAACTCGAAATATCACAACGTTATAATCTCGGACCATGTACCCTTAACATTTATGATTAAACTAAATGGAAGGACGGAGAAACAGTCACAATGGAGACTTAACCCACAAATCTTAAAGGAAAAAGTATGTCAGGAATATCTTACTAAACAGATTAATATGTTCTTTGAAACCAATGATCATGCTGGAACGTCTGCCTCCCTACTCTGGGAAACATTTAAAGCATTTGCTCGAGGAGCAATAATCTCCTCCCAAGCATTTCCCAATAAAGAGAATCGGGTTAAACAACAGGCATTGGAAAGGGAAATAAGACAATTAGACATAGAAAATGCAGCTGCACCAACTATGATAAAACACAATAAAATAGCAGCAATTAAATATAAATTAAATAAAATATATTCAGACCAAGTTATAAAATTTTACCAATACACTAAACAATTACATTTTGAATTTGGCGACAAATCCATAAAAATTATTGGCTTGCCAACTTCGGAAACTGGACGGGGAAAAAACAATTCACAAAATTAGATCAGAAACAGGAGAACCACTAGTACAATCTAAGGATATTAATGAGAGTTTTCTGCAATATTATCAAAACCTCTACTCAGCTAAAACGATAGATCACTTGACAAGAATGGAAGCATTCTTACAAAAATGCAACCTTAAAAGGTTAGATTTGAAAGATAGAGAATTACTAGACGCTGAAATAACAGTAAAATAAATTGAAGAGTCTATCAGATCTCTAAAAAACGGTAAGGCACGGGTCCTGACGGTATAAGCTCTGAATTCTATAAAAAATGTTTGAATCTGGTCTCTCCACGTTTAAAGACACTGTATGAACATATCTACACCCAACAGAAACTACCAGAAACGCTAAATGAATCTATAATAACACATACCAAAAAAATAGATAAGGACCTGGAAGATCCAGGTTCATATAGAGCTATAGCTCTCTTAAACACTGATCAAAAAATATGAACTAAAATCCTAGCACGAAGATTAAGCACAGTGATTAATAAATTAATACGCCCTGACCAAACAGGATTTATACCAAAACGCTATTCTTCATATAACCTGAGATGATTATTCAATATTATATACTCAAAGAGAAGTACTAACGAAGATCTAGCAATTATTTCATTAGATGCTGAGAAAGGATTTGACCAGGTTGAATGGCCCTATTTATTCTCGGTCATGGAAAATTTTGAATTGGGCGAGAAGTTTAGTACATGGGTAAAACTTTTATATACTAATCCAACAGCAGGAATATCAACAAATCAAATGTTATCAGCTAAATTTAATTTATCTAGAGACTGTAGACAAGGATGCCCGTTATCTCTGTTATTATTCGCACTCGCAATAGAGCCACTAGCAGAAACTGTTAGGTCCCATCCTGAAATATACGGGTATAATACTGTGTGAAAGATACATCTTCTAGATGAGGATATTCTGAGAATAAAATTTCCTTATATGCAGACGATGTATTAATCTACATTACAAAACCTGAATTTAGTATCCCAAACCTATAAAATTTAATAACTCAATTTGGCTCGTTCTCGGGATACAGAATTAACTGGAACAAAAGTGAAATCATGCCAATAATGGAAAGCAATCCACATATAACAATTTCCCTTCAAAATAGTAAATGAAAAATTTAAATATCTTGGAATTTATGTAACAAAGACATATACTTCTTTATTTAAACTAAACTTTCCACCTTTATTGAACAAATTACATAAGAATATTCTATATTGGAAAACACTACCTATTTCAATGTTTGGTAGAATTCATGCAATAAAAATGATTTTTCTTCCGCAATTACTGTACCTTTTTCAATCAATCCCGATATATCTTCCAAAAACTCTTTTTAAAAGGTTGACTCTATAGTCACTAATTTTATCTGGGATTATAAGAATCACAGAATAAATAAAAAGCACTTATGTAAATCAAAAATAAATGGAGGTTTAGCCCTACCGAATTTTATGCTCTATAGGCAGTTAACATTAAAGAACATTGGAAGAACTGGACCAGATTGGTTGAAAATGGAAAAGAAAGACTGTTTACCCATTGAAATTGGGTCGATTTTGTTTCCTATTACTAAATGAAGCAAAAAAACCTATAGTGAAAACCCCATAATGTACAGTGGATTACGCATTTGGATACAATTAGAACATACTTTAAAATTGTTTAACTATCACTACCCATTCCCATTGTAAACAACCCTACATTTAAACCCTCAATGATGGATAAAGGTTTTCTACAATGGAAAAATTACGGAATTAAAAAGATGGGTCATCTCTATAGGAAAGGCACATTCCTCTCATTCCAGGAGTTACAACAAATTTATGGACTTCACTCAAATGACCATTTCAGATACCTACAACTTGAGATTATGCTAAATCAAGTACACAGGACTATAGAAATAGAAAGACAGAAATTCTTGACGAATGTTTGAACAAACACCCTAACACAGAAAAATTAATATCTTATATCTATAATATCCTATTAGACAGTGATGCACCCACGACGGAAATATATGGGCAATCATGGGGAAATGAATTAGGCCAACCAATAATGCAAGATATTTGGGACAAAAGCTTACAACATATACATCGTTAAATGCTAGAAATTCCTTAATACAATTTAAAGTATTACATAGATTACATTATTCAAAACCGAAATTAAATAGAATTTTCCCAAGTATATCTCCTATCTGTGAAACCTAGAGGCTAACCTAATGCATACATTTGTAAATTGTATAAAAATGTAATAACTTTTGGACGGAAATTTTTGAGATAATTTCGGATGTTGTCAACATCCAATTGGACCCCGACTCAAAACTAATAATATTAGTAATATTAGAACAAAATCAAATATTTACAACAAACCAAAGAAACTGTATCGACTACAGTATAATAATCGGGAAAAAATTAATATTAAAATTTTGGAAAGGTCCTATAACCCCCACAATTAAAATGTGGATCATGGAAATGTCGGAGACTCTACATTTGGAAAGAATAAGCTTTGTCTAAATGGACAAACAAGAACATTTTATCAGAATATGGTCTCCATTTATTGACTATTTGAAGGGGCAAACCGGTTCGGCACGAGAACCTGACTGAAACCTGAATTAAGGATTAGATGAAGAGTTACATTTTATAATTCACAGACATATCTCCAATGATTTATAATTAGTTAATTACTCCATTCTCTTATATTATACCTTCTGATTTTTTTTTGGTTTTTTTTGTTGGTTTCTTTTCTCTCTCTCTTTCTTTATTATTTTCAATCTATATAAAAAAAATATATATATAGAAGTACAACTATTAAATAATTGATAATATTGACAATATTAATAATGTATGACCACCACAAACAAAATGTTTTTTATTATGTACTAATAAAAATGAATTTACAGAACAAAAACAAAAAAAAAATATTTTTGAAGGACCAGAAAACCAGGAGCAAGAGTTAATCCAGGGAGTTACCACAGCTCCAGGGAGTGAATCTGCGTTGGTTTTCAGCGGTCGCGGCGAGGCAGCGACTGGACAGCAATGGCGGCCAGATATTCCACAATTCAAAGCGAGGGAGAAAGTGCCCAGCGCCGACCAATTGCCATGGCAGTGCGTATGTGCAGGGCATCTGAAGATGTGCTGGCCGTGGCAGGGGGAGGATGTGCTGGCCCTATCAGTGCACATGTGCAAGGCGGCCTGCCATGCCGCCGGATGAGGAGCGAGCGGAGAGCGGAGACCCAATGGCCCAGACACGGATGGCGGGCAGAGACGGAGAGAGAGAGAGATAGAGAGGGGGGGCCCGCTCAGAGTTGAACGGCAGGTGTCCTGCCTTGGCCTGAGGCCCCCTAGATTTCGAGGCCCTAGGCTTCAGCCTATGAAGCTTGGTGGTGAATCCGACTCTGCCGAGGCCCCCCTAGATCCCGAGGACCTAGGCTTAAGCCTATGAAGCCTCTATGAAAATCCGGCCCTGAACACATCTTGGGGATGTGTCGGAATGGTAGGTTAATTGGCCTCTATAAATTGCCCATGTGGGAAGGGATGTAAAAGTGGGATAATGTAGAACTGGTGTGAACGAGTGATCGATTGCCAGTTCAGTTGTTTAGCTTATTGTCCCTTGTACCGAGGTGCAGTGAAAAGCTTTTGTTGCTTGTTAACCAGTCAGCAGAAAGACAAAACATGATTATATAGATATATAGGTGCAGGAGTAGGTCATTCGGCCCTTCGGGCCAACACTGCCATACAATATGATCATGGTTGATCATCTAAAATCAGCACCCCTTTCCTGCCTTTTCCCCCATATCCCTGGATTCCTTTAGCCCTAAGAGCTAAATCTAGCCCTCTCTTGAAAACATCCAGTGGATTGGCCTCCATTGCCTTCTGTGGCAGAGAATGCCATATATACAACTGGTGAAAAGGTTTTTCCTCATCTCAGTCCTAAATGGCCTACCCCTTATTCTAAAACTGTGACCCCTGATTCTGGACTCTCCCAACATTGGTAATATTTTTCCTGCATCTACCCTGTCCAATTTTATATGTTTCTATAAGGACTCTGTTAATTCCTACTCTTTGCTTCCTGTCTGCCAACCATTCTCTATCCATGTCAATGTGCTCTAATTTTGCACAATAATCTCTTGTTGGGACCTTGTCAAAGGATTTTTGAAAATCCAGATACACCACATCGACTGGCTCTCCCTTATCCATTCAAGTATATAGTTTTGTTCCTTCCTCAAAAAATTCCGGAAGATTAGTCACGCATTATTTCCCCTTCATAAATCCATGCTGACTTTAACCGATACTTTCACTGCTTTCCAAATGTGCTGCTATAACATCTTTAACAATCGACTCAAGCATCTTACCCACTACTGATGCAAGGCTATTGGTCTATAATTCCCTGTTTTCTACCTCCCTCCTTTCTTAAAAAGTTGAGCTACCCTCCAGTCCTCAGGAACGGATCCAGATTCGAGAGGACATTGGAAAATGATCACCAATGCACCCACAATTTCTGGGGCTACCCCCTTGAGTAATCTGGGATCCAGACCATCAGGCCTTGGGGATTTAACTGCCGTCAGTCCCAACAGTTTATCTAACACCATCGCCTGACTAATGTGGATTCCCTTCAGTTCCTCCATCCCACTAGATCCTCGGTCCCCTAGTATTTCTGAGAGATTGTTTGTGTCTTCCTTAGTGAAGACAGAACCAAAGTTTTTGTTTAACTGTTCTGCCATTTCCTTGTTTCCCATTGTAAATGCACCTGTAAGGGACCTACTTTTGTCTTCACTAATCCCTTCCTTTTTTCATATCTAAAGCAGCTTTTATATTCAGTTTTTATATGCGCCGCAAGCTTTCTTTCATTCTTTTTTTTCTCCCTCTTAATTAACCCCTTTGTCCTCTGTTGAGTTCTAAATTTCTCCCAGTCCTCCGGTTTGCTGCTTCTGTCCAATTTGTATGCCTTTTCCTTGGATTTTACACTATCCTTGATTTCCCTCGTTAGCCATGATTGAGCCGCCTTTGCTGTTTTATTTATTCGCCAGACAGGGATGAACAATTTTTGGAGTTTATCCATGCGGTCTTTAAATCTTTGCTATTGCATCTCCACCGTCAACCCTTTAAGCATAATTTGCCAAACTATCCGAGCAAATTCCTCATACCTTCAAAGTCTCCTTTCTTTAAGTTCAGGACCCTAGTCTCTGAATTAACCGTGTCACTCTCCATCCTAATGCAGAATTCCACCATATTATGGTCACTGTTGCCAAGGGGCTCGGCACAACAAGATCGCTAACTAATCCTTCCTCATTACACAATACCTAGTCCAGGATGGCATGCCCGCTAGTCGGTCCTTCCACATATTGGTTTAAAAAACCATCCCATATACATTCCTGGAAATCCTCCTCGTCAGCACTGTTACCAATTTGGTTGGCCCAATCTGAATGTTGATTAAAGTCACCCATGATAACTGCTGTACCTTTGTACACAAAGCCCTAAATTCCTGCTTGATGCTATCACCAAACTCCCTACTGCTGTTTGTTGGTTTGTATACAACTCCAACAAGCGTTTTCTGCCCTTGGCTATTTTTCAGTTCTACCCATACTGATTCTACATCATCCAAGTTAATGTCTCTCATTGCTATTGCATTAATCTCCTCTTTAACCAGCAATGTCTCCCCACCTCCTCTTTCTTTCTAGCTATCCTTCCTGAATATTGAATACCCCTGCATATTTAGCTCCCAGCCTTGGTCCCTCTGTAGCAATGTCTCCATAATTCCAACTTTATCATATTCCTTGACTACTAACTACACATTCAATTCATCCACCTTTATTACAAATGCTCCTTGGATTAAGGCACAAAGCTTTCAGGTTTTTTTTTACTTATCTCCCTTCTACCTTTTGCTTCTGTCCTTTTATGGCCCTCTGTCTCCTTGAATTGGTTCCCATCCCCCTGCCCTGTTAGTTTAAATGTGACCTTTCCTACATTCTCTTTCCGTTAACTGCACAAATATGTTTCCACTTTGTTGACTCCAACCCCGCACTGTTTAGTTTAAATCCACCCGTGTAGCATTAGCAAACATGCCTGCCAGAATGTCAGTCGCCCTCCAATAAGCGAGTTCGGTGTTTCGATAAACGCAAGGAATCATGAGATTTGTCAAACGTCATTCGAGATTAAAAAAAGGGAACGCAGCGCTTTTAAACTGTGCATAAATTGTTAACTATTCCACCAAGGAATTAATGTAGTATTCTGTCAATTCAATGGCTTACTTTCTTGTTCTGCTGTTCACACACTACTTACACAGTCCCAGTTCTCATACATTGATCTGTAATTATGAGATATTCAAAAAGTTAAAGAATTTGTTATTTTCATTTAATCCTTAATGTGTTTGCAACTGGAATAAGAAAATATTACTTGTGGTTGAAACATTTTCTTATCATTATTCATAATTTATGTGTAAAAATATATTTAATCTGAGACAGGCAGCGACTGTACCAGTGTGATGTGGGCTGATGCTTTACCTACAGGCGGTGTGAATGTACCGTTAAGGCAAAGATTCATCTCCGAGGAAAACTGAGTATAGGGTTGGCCCTGTGAAGGAGCCGCCAATCCGATATAAGACATTTAACTGTGAAATGCCTTCCCTTTAGTGTTGGATAGATTGAGTGGAGGGTCTGTGCTGTTTTACATTTGCAGTGGTTGCGGTGCATTTCCCCCAGCCACCCCAGCAGTGTGCGTTGGCCAGCAAAGTTCACCAGCCCTTGTTAGCAGAGGCTCTTTGTGCCCGAAGCCCAAAGGTTTTGTGGAGGTTCTGCGTTAGGATCGGGCACGCTGCAATCTAGCGAGAGGGTTGTCAGATCAGATCAGTCCAGGTTGCCGAGTGGCCGAAGGGTGGATGTTAATGGGTCATCATTAAACTGTTCCGTCTGTGCGGCATCGCCAGCTCTCTCTCTCTCCCAGATCCCCCACCCCAACTGTCGACAAAGACTGACTGAGAAAATGCTCCCACTCATATTACGGGTTGGCTCCGCATTTGCCCACTCGCTGGGGCAGGCGGCGTCTCCTTCAAAGAGAGCGAGAACAAGTCCCGTCAGCTGGGGAGCTGCGACCCACTCCTGAGTGAAGCTTCTAGTTTGGCTGTGGTTCAAATGGCTGTAAATTTGCATGGTTACCCGGACCCGGCTCCCAACTGTGTGCCCTGACAGACTGGAACCTACCCCAGAGGTTAAAGTAATAGCATCTTTATTTAAGCCAACCCTCCTCGAAAGTTTAACCAGCCTGTTCGAATCCAATCTGAACTTTCCATCCTACCCCCCACACAGCACATTCTTGTTTCCTTCAATCCAGGAAGGTTGCTTAGATATGAATGGATGGACTGTCTCAAATTGGTTGACCACACAACTTGTAATTTGTGTAAATCAATATTGAATTTGGATGGCTGTGACAGGCTAATGCCAGGGATTTGATAATTGACAGGTTTGTTCCAGGCATTCTTGCGTTTTCAAGGCTGGTGCTGTATTGAGTCAATAATCTAAATAGATACAATTGTAGATTTGTGCAACATACAGTACGCTGTGGCCTACTGCTGACATATTTGTCGGATACATTTAGTTATAAATATCATTGAAATGAATACGCAGGTCTGTACACACACAGTCTCTCAGCTGGCGAGAATATTTATCCCAAATGACCCATGACCTGGGCATGCGCAGTTGAAATACCAAACTCGCTTATAGGGGGGTTGCACATAAGGTCACTGGGTCATAGGGCTTGACGCACGGAGCCGCTCAATCCATCTGGAGGACATCCCAGCTTCCGGTATATGTTGTTAATACACGAAACGTGTACTTTCCTACCTGTTAAAAATCGCCAAAATGTTGAATTTAGCACTGTAAAAAATTGTGGAAATCGGGGTAAGCGTGAGAGACATGTACCCAACTTCAGAATTCCGAAAGTGAAGCAAAATTAAGGTAAAGAGAAGCGAGAGCTGAAGGAACAACAACAACTAAAGTGCTTGGCGAACATTGGCCGCGCGGATATCGAATTTGAAAATATTGGGAGTTATCACGTTTGCTCACTGCATTTCATCAACCGTAAGGCATTATTTTTGTTTTTTCTTGATTCCTTTGGTATCTAAAAAGTCTCAGAAGTGATAAATCTGGCTGTAAATGTTGCTTCAAAGGCATTTTCTTTTTATATGTAAAAACCCACGAGAATCATGGGCGATTTAAACATAGTACGGTCATGGGCAGATTTATGGGTAATTTAAGGCCCTATTTCCGTAACCGGCTTCCGTCTCCGCATCAAAGACCACATAGGATAATAGTGCGGAGATGGAAGCCGGTTACAGAAACATCCTCGTAAAAATCAAAGTTATTTGGTAAAATTCTTCTCATTGTCAGAATTTTAATTTATTAACACAAACTGGTCCCCCGCAACGTTGATTACATTGCGAGTCAGGTTGGGTTACGGAAATGGATGAAAAGAAGGCCCATGTTCTGTTCCGTTGCGTACTACACGTCAGCCCATTGCATTTAGCAGGAGTGGTCTATCCTTCTCCGCTATAGGATCTTTGGTGCAATCTCCCTATTAAGGTGAAACCCATCCCTTTTGTACAGGTCATCCCTGCCCCAGAAGTGATCCCAGTGATCTAGAAATCTAAATCCCTGCCCCCTGCACCAACTCCTCAGCCACACACTCAGGTCCCCTATCTCCCTGATCCTACCCTCACTAGTGCGAGGTACTGGCTACAATCGAGCCATTTACAGTGTAGATACATGAGGAGGGAATAACGTTTAGTGCAAGGTCGACGTGGACTCGGTGGGTTGAAGTGCCTGTTTCCATGCTGCATCTCTTAAAATAAATGCTTCATTCATTCATTCATTAATGGTCAGGCATGTGTCACTCATGTTCTGGGGGCGCACCGCCGCCGGCCGCACGCGTACGCACGTGCGCGCGCCCCTTGCCCTGAGCGCGAGAATGCTACGTGGTAGGGACATGCGCACAAGGAGGCGGCCGGGGGAGGGCGAAGCTGCGCGTGCGCGAGTGGAGGAGGTTGGCATCCGTGCGCGTGGCGACGGGAGTTGGTGGCCACGCGCGTGCGCGACGGGAAGGTTGGCGACTGCGTGCGCGTGTCCGGCCTCGTGGTAGCCGGTGCGTGCGCATGCGCGTCCCTCTGGTCCGGGAGACATGGCGACAGCGGCGGCTTGAGCGCTTCGCAGTGTGTGTAAGCCGAGAGCAGAATGGCGCGGCATAGAAATGTTCGCGGGCTCAAGTACGATGAAGGTATTGAGCACTAGGAGTGTCGTAGGCTGATTTGTTCTCACGATCGTCAGCTGTCAGATGCTGGCAGAGGGTGGCGGCGGCAGCGGCTCCGGGCCCTGGGCCCTGTGTCCGTTTTACTAGAAGTGGGAGGTGAAGCTCGGCCTTGTGTTTTACATCCAGTACTGATAGGTGTAATTAAAGCTACCTTAGTGAATTGCTGCAAAGTAATAATTGATTGAATGATTTTTTTTAATAAAACCCATCATGAGGGGTTGTTAAACAAATTTCGAACTCAGTTTTGATTTTGTGTACAACAAGTAAAGTTGCAAACCACATTTTCCAGGTGGTGGATACAATGAAAGAATTGCTTGCATATATCACTTTGCTAACTAATAGGATAACTGCTTTTGAGACTGCGGTTTCATTTAATTACTGGATATGATATTTGCTAATTCTTGACATCAAAATCTGTTGGGACTTGACAGTGTACTTTATTTCTTAATTATGATTCTTCATAGCACTGAAACTTATTCTGATGTTTAATGTGTAATTTTAAGTGTAAAAGCGTGTTCAGTAAAGTGATACTTTAAAAAAAAATTACTCTGCCAATGATACCTTGGTAAGGGTGCTGTGAAGTGTATTAAATTTCCGCATGTCAAACAAATTTTCTTTCGTTTGACTCAACTACTCAAACAACAACCTAATTGAATCAGTATGTATCTATGTTTTCATACGGTTGTACTTTAAATGATGGCCTTAACATAGGAAGATGTCCTGAGTGATGATAAAAATGTCCAAAGATGTATACAAGCAGATAATAGTCAAGAGTGTTTAATTGTCATTTGTATCAGCAAAGTAACAATGAAATTCTTACTACATTTTATAGGTCCAATAATGCACAAGTAAATATACAATAATCAATAACATAATAATCGGTAAAACTGAACAACCTAACTGTAATAGTGCCAAACTGAAGGATAAAGTACAACCAAAACAAAGTCCAAGCAGATCATTGTTGTTGCTGAAGTAGGATTGTGTTTAGTGCTGTGTAATGTTCAAGAGCCTGATGATTGCTGGGAAGAAGAAGTAGAAGTAGTAGTAGTGGTCATGATTTCTCCTGAACTACCTTCACGATGGAAGAAGTGAATGTGGGTCTTTGATGTTTAGCTTAGTTTAGGGATGCGACATGGAAACAGGCCCCACAGCACACCAACCATTAATCATCCATTCGCACTAGTTCTGTTATCCCATTTTCTCTTTCACTCCTTGCACACTAGGGGCAATTTAGAGGCCAATTAACCTACAAATCCGCACGTCTAGGATGTGGGAGGAAACCGAAGTCGACGGAGAAAACCCATGCAGTCACAGGGAGAGTGTGCAAACTCCACAGAGACAGCACCCGAGGTCAGGATCGAACCTGGGTTTCTGGCGCTGTGACAGCTTTACCAACTGCAGCACTGTGCTGCCTACTGTATTAGTTGCCTTTTTCAGGCAGTACTTCCTATCAATGGTCTGGAGGTCAGTACCGTGATGAACTGTGCAGTGTTTACCATCTTTTGCAGCCTTAGTTCTGAGCGTTCAAGTTACCGAACAAGACCATGATGCAACATGTTCTCTATCTTGTTGAGTCCACACACAAGATTAGAAGTTGTTCAGCCAGAGCTGCATACAATGGTATCTGTCTTGTGCGTGGTGGTGGAAAGATTGGTGGTAACTGGGCTACAACGTGAATGCTCTTTCCTTCACCTCATGTTCTCTATAACAAGGAACTACAGATGGTGGGTAAAAAAAAGGCACAAAGTGCTGGAGTTACTCAATGGGTCAGGCAGCATCTCTGGAGAAGAATATAGGTGACTTTTCGGGTTGGGAAATCAAAATGTATTGTCTTTCTCCTGACTACTTAGCATGCAACAAAAGCTTTTCACTACCTCGGTACACGTAACAATAAACTAAACTGAACAGAACTGAACTGGGATCCTTCTTCGGACTGGTCGTCTTCAGAGAAAAATGGGGAAAAAAAAATCAGTGCCAGAACCGTGAAAGACAGAAAATACTGGTTCGTGGAAATCTGAAGAAGAATTCTGCAAAACCCCAATGGCTCAGGTTGCATCTGTGGAGAGAAAAAAATACTGAGTTCCATCATAAATAGTCTGGAATTACAAGGCAAAAGGAATCTGAAAGAAAAGTATGCTGGAAACACCAAACAGGTTAAGCAATATCGGCAGTAAGAAGAATAGAATTAGCACTGACTGTCAGTGACTCCAAACGCAGGGCTCCTTGATGAAATATCTTCGATCTGAAATGCTGCCTATATTACTTCTTCCCAAAGATGTTGACCTTCCCACTAAGCACACCAGCATTGCCTGCTCTTGCACTGGAACTAGCTAGGTCTGACACCGGAAACGATGGTTAGGTGAATTGTTGAATTCGCTGTTGAACTGTTAATCTCATGAGATGAGATTGTTATTCCTCAAACTTCCTTTGGGATTCATTCAAAAAAAAAATGTTAGGTGCCAAAGTTTGGTTCATTGGGAACGTGAGTTTCGAATTCTCTTACCTACAGTGTCCTCCATAATTTTTCTGACAAAGACCCATCATTTATTTATTTGCCTCTGTATTCCACAATTTGAGATTTGTAATGGAAAAAAAAATCACATGTGGTTAAAGTGCACATTGTTAGATTTTAATAAAGGTGGCTAACCAGTTTGCATCTTGCAGTGTAGCCTCTGTATTTCTGTTCATGAAGTGTTCTGCGGACAGTGGTCATTGACAAATCCACACCCGACTCCTGAAGAGTGTTTCTGATCTGTTGGACAGGTGTTTGGGAATTTTTCTTTATTATAGAGAGAATTCTTCTGTCATCAGCTGTGGAGGTCATCCTTGGCCTGCCAGTCCCTTTGTAATTAGTAAGCTCACCAGTGCTCTCTTTCTATTTAATGATGTTCCAAACCGTTGATTTTGGTAAGCCTAGGTTTGGCTGATGTCTCTAACAGTTTTATTCTTGGTTCTCAGTCTCACAATGGCTTCTTTGACTTTCATTGATGCAACTTTGGTCCTCATGTTGATCAATAGCAATAAAGGTTTCCAAAGGTGATGGAGAGACTGGAGGAAAGGCTTAGTGCTGAGAGGACTCTTATACCTGCATGAAGGAGGCAATTAAACACACCTGAGCAATTACAAACACCTGTGAAGCCATGTGTCCCAAACATTATGGTGCCCTGAAATGAAATGTATAAACACTGCTGTAATTGAACAGACTTGGTTAGTGTCCTATCTGGTGGAAGGAGACTATTTTGTAGAAAGCGGTTTCATTAGATCAAATGTGATGGGGCCGTGAAAAATGGAATGGGGTCTTCAAAAGGAGCTGTGTATGAGGAAGTGTCAAGATATTCTAACAGGAAGCAGGGTGGGAGGAGATTACGTTAGCTTTCAATTGCCTGTCATTTTAATTTTGCAACCCACTTCCACTCTGACCTCTGTCTTTAATTTCTCGTACTGTCCCAATGTAAGCACGAAAAATAACAACTCATCAGTTGGTGAGGTTTACTATAGCTTTCACGGGTCAACGTTTCCAGCTATTTCGGAAAATTGTCCTTTCCAGCTTGTTGTAACTGGCCCATTGTAGTGTAAGTACAGGGAATGTTGGCAGTTTTTGAGGGCTGGATGCCAATTTTGAGAAGGAATGATGGGTTGGCATTTGGGGGTCAATGACCTGTTTTGGTGAGTGGAGTCACTGGTTCTGTTTCTCCCTTGATGGATGCTGCCCAGCTTGCTGTGTGATTTTAGTATGTCCCTTTTTTTAGATTTGCATGATATTGTAGATTTTTGCCTTTCAAACTAACATATGTAACCTGTCCTGCATAAGCTGTATTCTGTATCTTACATACTTTCTCTTGGTTTCCATTTCTCACAGGCCTTCCCTTTGGCTCTCCACTCCTTTTCTTTCTATGTGACAGGAAATATACCTGCATTTGTATACCCAGTTCCGATGAAAGGGCATTGGAGGCAATCTTGCCGTCAGAAATCTATTTTCTTTTTTTACCCCTGATGTGCCTTTCTAAATGAATAATTTATAACTGATTCTAATAATTTCCCTCCCTCTAAACTAACTGGCTTGTAATTACTTGGTTTGATGATTTTACCAGTCATCCAGTTATAGAACATAGAACAGTACAACACAGGCAATAGGCCCTTCGGCCTGCCCACAATGTTTGTGCTGAACATGATGCCTATGATCCATATCTTTCTATTCCCTGCACTTCCATGTGCATGTCTAAAAGCTTAAATGCCACTCTCGTATCTGCCCCCAGCACCATCCCTGGCAATGTGTTCCAAGCCTCCACCAACCTCTGTGTAAAAATAAAATTGATCAGCACATCTCTATTAAACTATCCCCCTCGCACCTTTTAGCTATGCCCTCTAGTGTTGGATATTTCCACCCTGGGGAAAATGTTTCTGACGCTACCCTATGCATCTCATAATTTTTATATATTTCTACCAAATCACCCCTCAACCTCCACCATTCCAGAGAAAACAATCTAAGTCAATCCAGTGTCTCCCTATAGCTGATACCCACTTATCCAGGTAGCATTCTGGTAAATCCCCTCTGTGCACGGTCCAAAGCTCCACATATTTCCTGTAATGGGCCGACTAGAACTGCACGCAATAATCCAAATGCAGCCTAACCAAAGTCCTGTAGAGCTACATCATGACCTCCTGACTCTTGTCTTCATTGCCAGGGGCCTTGAATATAAGCATACCATATGCCTTCTTTACCACCCTATCTACTTGTGTTGCCACCTTTGGTGAGCTATAAACTTGGACTCCAATGTAAGTAATGATCTTGTGATTAAGTGTATGTTCTCCCCATACATTCAACCCGCCAAAGAGCAACACCTTGCACTTGGGTTAAATTACAGTCCTTTGGCAGCACTCCTAGGAGCAGATATGGTTAAAAATGTAATCAGCGCCCTTTATTCAGCTATTTGTTATTCAGTTATTAGCCTGGGATACATTACATCGGCACCTGGCAATATATCAATTTTGAGATAAAAAGTTCATTTTCAATGAACTTTTCAATGAACTCGTTCAAAGTTTCATTTTGATGAAAAAGTTCATTATAATTCCAAATATCCTATATACAAAATTCCAGAGAATTCTACCATTCTGTTTTAAATGAAAGATCCCTTATTTTGCAGCTATATTCTCTTGATGTGAGTCTCCCACCGGTGAAAACATCCTAACATCTATACTGTCAGACCCCAAAGAATCTTGTATGCATTCTTGTACAAATTAATTAAATCAAGCATACACTTGGATATAACAAGGGCAGAGTCCCCCTGGTCCTCACCTTTCACCCCAGCAGCCGGCACATACAACATGTCCTCCGCCACATCTTCCCATCTCCCCCCCCCGTCTGCCTTCCACAAAGACTGCTCCCTCCGCAACTCCCTTGTCAATTCTTCCCTTCCCTCCTGCTCCACCCCTTCCCCGGGCACTTTCCCTTGCAACCGCAAGAGATGCTACACTTGTCGCTTTACCTCCCCCCTCCACTCCATTCAAGGACCCAAGCAGTCGTTCCAGGTCCGACAGAGGTTCACCTGCACCTCCTCCAACCTCATCTATTGCATCCGCTGCTCTAGATGTCAGCTGATCTATATCGGTGAGACAAAGCGGAGGCTTGGCGATCGTTTCGCCGAACACCTCCACTCGGTCCGCATTCACCAACCCGACCTCCTGGTGGCTCAGCACTTCAACTCCCCCTCCCATTCCGTATCCGACCTCTCTGTCCTGGACCTCCTCCATGGCCAGAGTGAGCACATTCCGCTTGGGGAGTCTGCATCATCTTGGCATGAACATCGAATTCTCTCAATTCTGTTAACCCTTGTTGTCTCCTCCCCTTCCTACCGCTCCCTCAGCCCTCTGGCTCCTCCTCATCCTTTTTCCTTCCTTCCCCCACCCCCCCATCAGTCTGAAGAAGGGTTTTGGCCCGAAAGATTGCTTATCTCCTTCGCTCCATAGATGCTGCTGCACCTGCTGAGTTTCTCCAGCATTTTGTGTACCTTGGATATAACAAATCAATGAACCTGTTGCAGGGCTATTATTCATTATCATAGCACCATTATGTCTTTAGTATATTATATGTCCACCATGGTTCTTTATCAAGTCTTTGAAACAATTTGGTATAGAATCCACCACTTCTGACTGTCCAATGATTTTAAAAATCTCAATACCACAGCTGAATTATGGCCTTGATGAGGCTCTGTCTCTGGGTACACTCGCTTCTTTTAAGTGCCTCCCTGATAATGACCACAAAGTCTGATTTAGATCTGGCAAGTTACTAGGCCAGTCCAAGACACGGATCATTTTCTGCTAGAAAAATTGGGTTATTTTGGAATATCCCAGATCCATCTAGGAAAGTCTTTGTTATCTCTAGCACCACTCTTCTCTGCAATATGATGATATATCATGGCAACTCATCATTCCGCATCTGGGTCCAGCGACCTGACTTGTGGTAGCTGAAACAATCCAAGAACAACATCTTTTCATGATGTTTGATGAACCGCTCGCTGTGGCATTTTCTCACCAGGTCTCCGACTGATCTCCGAACATGTTTGCTACATTGGCTCTGAAGCAGGAAATGGCTTTGTCGCTGAATAACACCACGCTCCACTTCTCACCAGTCCAATCTTTATATTTCAAGGCACATGGGTGTCCAACATTTAAGTTTTTTTTTCCATCGGTCTGGCTATACAATTGGCTTCAATGAGGCCATGGTGCAGTGTGCTTGAGCTTATTGAGACTCCTGCTGCCTCAATCTTTCTTCATGGCATCACTTGTCTTTCTCGAATATGCAAGGCCTAATCTCTTGGAGGTGTCTTCCTTTTGCATCTGATCAGCCCATCCTCTTGGGCAATAGTGATCTGGTTTGATCCCTTGCTTGACAGTCCAGGATACAGAAGCTTAGTTTGCCCCTACCAAATGTTTCTATTTCTGTTGGGATTCCTTCATTCAGTGTTCTGATTTGGTGCTGTATAATCTATACATTACTAAAACTATCTGTTTCCTTGTATGCGTGTGCATGGGTGATGTTGCAGAACTCCGCCAAAACGGTACATGAGAGCGCTACAATTTTTAGCTCACCTTACTTGCCGTTGTCCTGGGATGTAAAAGAGACAAGTTTTGTTCGGATTGTTGTTATATTTTACAAGTTATTGACATTTGAAACTTTACAAAAGCCACTTTTCAACACTTTTCCACTTGCCCTGCCCGTCAGCCGTGTCACAATGGGATCCCGAATCTCATTTACTTAAAAAAATCGCCATTTCCTAAAAAATTCAAACTGTTTTCATTAATGTTTAGGTTTTTTAAAGAAAAAACACGACAAGAAAAAAATGATGCGTGGGATACGGGGGAGGTGAGGTGTGGGGGAGCAGGGGGATAGAGGGAGAGGAGGTGGTAGGGAGGGGAAGAGGGGTTATGGAGGGAGGGAGTGACTGAGGGTAGGGGAAAGGAGAAAGGGCGAGAGGGGAGGGAGGAGGAGAGGGAAAAGAAGAGGGAAGGTAAAGAGGCCTGTCGTGGGCCGAGCCACAGGGCTGTAGCTGGGCTTTGGGCGCTGGGGAACGGACACAGACATGAACTGGGCCCTGAGCACAGCTCCGGGCCCTAGGCTGCGGTTTGAGCTGGTCCAGGGGCTGCTGCTCAGGGCCCGCAGGAAGGGAGAAGAGCGGGACCCGGGGCAAGGACTAGGCCGCAGCCTCGGCCTCCCCCTCCCACAGCTCCAGGCTGCTTGGCCCGTCCCCCCCGACAGCCCTTGCCTCAATTACAACTTAATCGCCGACATGGTGGAGCAAACGGGGCCGGCGATGGTTTACATTGAAATCCTGGGGAGGTGAGAAGGGAGACTAGGGGGATTGAGGGAGAGGTGGATGTAGGGAGGGGGAAAGTGGGGGAGGTGATGAGGGTGGATAGAGGGAAAGGAGGGGGGAGTGGGGGAGGTAGGAAGTGGGGGATAGAGGGAGAGGAGGACAATGGGGGAGGTGAGAAGGAGAGTGGGGGGTGGGATGGGGGGGATATAATGGGATATTATATTTTATAAGTTATTGCCATTTTAAACTTTAAAAACGTTGCATTTCACGCGCCTGCGCAGTTAGGTGCGTGCTACTGGGGGACTATTGCGGTGGGGAACGGGACCCAACGGGTCCCACTTGGTCTAGTATTTATTAATTTTTTCTACACGCCATTTGGATGATGCAATCTTGCATCATTCATCCAACTGAAGTGAAATTTCACATAAATCACTGTAATGAATACCGAGAGAATTAAAAGTTTTTAGAGATTCAGACAAATATAAGAATAAATGGTAGGCATAGGAACTCATTATATGAAAAAAATAGTAACATCAGCCTGTGTTTCAATTAATTTGTACAAAGATGTATTTGAATAAGGATACCTCTCATTCTAACTTCAGTAAATACAGACACGATCAGTATGTCCAATTGGTTATTTTGTTAATATTTTATTGGATTGGATAAACAATGAGTGCAGCCCAAAAAGTTCGAATATTCGCAAGCCTTTTGCTTCTTTTTAACAGCAATGGTGTTTGGATTTTTCATCCGAGCTATATTGTATGTTCATGTAAAGTGGCAAATGTATTTCTGGGACTATCCATTACGGCTGGGAAGGTGATGCCATTACATCAGTTATAGTTGTCATGGGTTGGTTAATAGCCCTTTGGTCTTTTGAGTCAAAAAGTTGTCGACTTGAGTTCCACATCGGATGCAGAGGTAGAAATATCTGGTTTGACACTTCTTCACTGAAGGAGTCCTGTACAGATGAAGGTGCATTTTTTATGACATCTTAAGCCCCATCTACCCTTGGGTAGTTATAAGAGTTCCCATAACATTGTTTTGGGTCATATTTATCTATTAATTAATTACCCCCAAAATATTGCAGTGATTATATTATTGTTTGTGCAAACTAGCTCTGGTCCTTTATTTCTGTGCAGCATTCACAGAGGCCATTCCAGGTCATTGCGCCTATATTGCCTCAAAGGTCAACCCAAAAAACGCTTATTTTCACAATAACATTAAGAATTTCATTATTCTGTGTTTGGTTCATATGATAATTAATTACCCTTGACTCTCTTACCTCTATATTTCTTTCAACTTTTTCTTGCCCCTCCCCCATCCCATATTCCACCACTCCATATGTAGGGATAAATACAGTGGTGAATTAATCAACCACATGTCTTTGGAAGAAACCCTTGAGATCACAGGGAGAAGATACAAACTCCATGCAAACTTCACAGGAGATCAGGTTTGTATCAAGTTTGTGGAACTGGGGCAGCAGCTTTCCTCCCTTTGTTGTTTTGTAGCCTGTCTCTCTACTTTTGCTTCTTGTATTATATCTAAGGCTCAATCATGGCTTATATTCTGTTCCTATACTCTGGCACAAGAAGATTAAAAATGTACCATATTTTGTGGGAGTAAAATTGAAAAAGACAGTAACTATAAGATGGAGAATGATGGGGATAAACATTTGATCTTTCAGCAGCTATAAAAGGAAAAGTCAAATGTTGGGACTGAATTCGAAAAAAAAGAGGAATATTAAAACCACTTAGACATTTGTGTTTGTTGTGATAGGCAGATTGGTCAAACGTTTTTCCCAATTAAAAAAAATAATTTTGTATCACTTTAGCTTGAAAATTAACCTGCTTATTTTCAATTGAACATTTTGCTCGGCAGATGATGGTACTGCCAGGGTACTTTATTAAAGCTAGATCATAGGTTTAGATCGAATGATCCAAAGCAGTAATTATATAATTCCATGTCAGGATCATTTATAACGTGGATAGGGACCTGCTGGTGGCAGTGTTCCTGCACAACTGCTGCTATTCTCATTGCAAGCAGCAATTGTGGGATTTAAAGTTGCTGTTAGAGCTGTCTAGGTGAATAACAGGATTGCATGGAAGAAGTGAATGTGCTGTATGGTTGACGAGATAACAGCCAAGTGGACTGCTTTGTCTTGCATGACATTGAGGCTGTTGCAACTGCACTCATCAGGGCAAGTGGAGAGTAGATTGCGTTGCGTGTAATTGCTATTGATATACAAAAATTAGGAAGAGAAAATATATATATTGAAAGGGGTGTATATTTGGTGTACTTGTGGGAGAGACCCTATGAAAGGATAGATTGAAGTAATAGAAGCGGGGCATAGAGATACTTTGGTGGTGGAAATATGTTTGCTGCTGACAGTTGAAGTGGATAGAAATTGGGAGAAAATGATTTGATGTTGAATTTAATCAAGTGGAAGGTGAGGACAGGGAAATTGGTGCATTCTCTTAATTTGGCATATTTGCTGTATAACTAAAGGTGCTGTGGTCTACAGGTTATTTGGTGTTATCATTGCAGATTGTAAGTCTACCCAACTCTACAACATGCTGAGTGGACAGAACAAAACAAAAAACATTTCACTGTACCTCAGTACATTTGACAATAATAAACTAAACTAAGATATCCAAGGTTATGTAGATTTTCAGTGGATAATCCATTAAAACATTTTCTTATCTCCTATTAGTCATTTATTTTCATTTTTTTGCCCTAATTCTAGGCTGAGCAACCGGGCATCCTCATTCTAAAGAAAAACCTGGTGCGCAAACAAATTACTTGTTACGTTCCATGATATAATAGTACTTATGTTCTGAAAAGAACTCTTCACTTTTATTGTTGCAGAGAGGTTCAATTTCTCATGGTTCAATCAAATCTCACCTGACAAGAATTTATAAATTATTGTCTCCCCCACTCAGCAAACATTATTTTAAAATGAGAGAAAAAAAACTACATATCATCTTCCTTGGGCACATGTAAATTTCAGCTTGTATATTTTAGGTTGTCTAAACAAGCACAGTTTGCTTTTAATTTATCCTCACTGGGTGGAAATTGACTTCTTCTGACTCTTCTTACCAACCATGGTTACTGGTATCCCAAAGAAAAATAAAGTTTTGCTTGATTTGAGCATTTGCATAATGATCTTTAGTAATCCTTTCTCCTAACCCCTTTGTTATGGGTGAAGGCTTGAAGCGGGATAGTTTTTGATAGTAGGTTTATGTTGGACATGAGATGAAGGTCTTTAAGCTTGATTAAAATCATGTGGGAAGATTAGGTCAGAATCGGATGGGGAATTAGTGACATGCAGCTCGTCACTTAGTGTATGTTTGCAGACAGAGCAGGCCTGAAAGAAATTAAGGGTGCCTCTACGTTTAAATATTTTAAGTGTTATGCTTTGCATGACCTCAAACACCCATTTATAACACTGACACTACTCCGGCAAAGTATGGAGTCTTATTCCTTAGCATTTTATTATTTGTAAAGATTTTAAAATTATAATTTTACTGTTTACTTCCCCCTCTATTTTATGTCAATACCTCATGTTTTTATTTGTTTTGCATTTTGGATTTGAATTACTATTGGCCTGCACTTGCATATAAGATAGAAAGTTCCAGGCAACAATTTTCTCAAGCACCAGCTTTTCCATCAAGCGGGTACATTTTCAAACTCTACCTGCTATACCTATTCATGAAATATTGACTGTGGTGACAAGCCTGATATTTATAGCCATCACAGATTGTAGGACCATCTATATATTACTAAAACTCTCATCTTGTTTTTTTGTTTGTTCGTATGTATGTGTGTGAGTTCTGCTATATTTCTTTGCTATATTTAAGAGTGAGTTGGATGTGGCCCTTGTGGCTAAGGGGATCAGAGGGTATGGAGAGAAGGCAGGTACGGGATACTGAGTTGGATGATCAGCCATGATCATATTGAATGGCGGTGCAGGCTCGAAGGGCTGAATGGCCCACTCCTGCACCTAATTTCTATGTTTCTATGTTTCTGGAAACTGTGCCAAAATGGTACACGACAGCGCTACAAATTTTGGCCCACCTTACCATTGTCCTGGGGTGTGCATTAGCCAAGTTTCATTCAGATTGATGTAATATTTTATGTTATTTTCATTATAAAATTTACAAAAAACACTTTTCCACTTTCCCTGCCCGTCAGCCGCGTTCAACGTCACAATGACGTCACAATGGGATCCCGAATCTCTTTTTTTAAATCACAATTTTCATTTACATTGGTTTTATTAATTTTTTTAAACCTTTTAATCAAATTCTTCCGTTTTCATTAACAGCTAACTGTGCTTAGGTTATTTTTAAAAAAAAGCAATTTTCATTGAGAATTTAATTTATTAAAAGAAAAATCGCGATTTTCATTGTGGGGACGAGGGATAGGTGGGAGGTGAGGAGTGCGGGAGCAGGGGGATAGATGGGGCAGGGAGGGAGAGGGAGGGGAAAGTGGGGGAGGTGAGGAGGGAGAGTGGGGGAGGTAGGGAATGGGGGATAGAGGGAGAGGAGGGCAGTGGGGGAGGGAGAGTGGGGAGGGTGGGATAGGGGGGGAGGTGAGAATTGAGGAAGCAGGAATAGAGGAAGAGGAGGGGGTAGAGAGTTATGGAGAGAGTGAGTGGGGGGAGGGGAAAGGAGAGGGAGGGAGAGGTGTGGGATGGAGTGGAGGAGGAAGGGAAAGAAGGAGAGGAAAGAAGAGAGGGGGAGGGAGTGCTGCGAGATGAGGGGGATGGAGGAGGATAGGGGTAGGAAGAGGGATTAAAGACGGAGAGTGAGGTGTATTCACATTGATCTTATATTTTGCAAGTTATTGCCATTTAGAACTTTAGAAACGTCGCAGTTGGACTCCAACTTGCCGGCTGCGCCTGCGCAGTTGTGGGAGGGATACCGTGACCCGCGTTACAACAGGGATCTCAGGTGTCACAATGGGAACCAGTCAGCCGCGCCTGTGCAGTTGTGGGCTATGGGTCAGTGGTGGAATATTGCGTTGGGGGACGGTGCTCAACAGGTCCATACTTGGTCCAGTGCAGGTATCGGCAACCTTATCTGCCAAGGGGCCAGGAAACATAGCTGAGCGGATGGCGGGCACATGGATCCCGCCCCGGATGGCAGGCATCATACTCACTTGTCCCCGACCTACTGACAATCCCGATCCCGATAGCGAAGCCTAGACACAGAAGGTGCGCGGCTGTGACGGCGGCTTCGCACAGGATGCGGTACCGCCAGAGCTCGGCACTCGTCCATTGCTGCCGTCATCGCAGGCTTCCTTGCGTCAACGCGCCTGGGCCGGCAGGAGGAGCCCGGCCTCACGCAGGGCGATGGGCAGCACTTTTTCAGTGTTTCACCCGACCCTCGGTCCGAAAATCACCTTCCAGGAATGATTTTGGGAAACGGGCCAGATTCGGCCTGTAGGTTGCCAAGCCCTGATTTAGTGTGTTAATAGATTGCTGCCATAAAGCTCTTATCATCCTTGTAACTGCTTCATGAGCATCATCTTTTAGTCTACTGAGGCCAGAGGAGGTGGACTTGTAATTACAATGTCAGAATTCTGGATTTTTATTTTTTTTTGTCGTTGGTTTCTTTTTCATCTACATTTATGATTTTGACCATTTTACAACATTTCTGAAAATGAGTTTTTTTAATTTCTGTTTATTTTTAGACTTTGAAGATGACGATGTCTATGGCCAATCAGTGGAAGATGACTACTGCATTTCACCTGCAACAGGTTTGTCAATATTATCACCTACCTTTGAATTGTAAAAACAGAGTAAACCTGATAGTCATTTTTCTTTATAACCAAAAAATAATTCTCTTTGCTAGCATTTTTTCATATGTATTTGTGATTACATGTCATTTAAGATACATCTTGTTTTAGAAGTGCCCTGACTAACCTATCTATCTTCTACCTATTGTTAAAAGTCTAATCTTGGATGTGTGTGTGTGTGCGCTTATTTGTTTCTGTAAAATCACATTGTCTCAAAAAAAACGCATCGCTAACAGTAACATTTTTACATATTCCGGTAGAAATCGCCTTATCTGAAAATTTCAAGCTTTATTTCTCGAGTTATTTCTGAAAATGTTCAAAAATCTGACAAAACTTTGAATTTAAAAACAACTGTCTTTCGCTGATGACGTCACAATGGGTTTGCATGCCCTTCCTCCTCGCGAGTGACGTCACCCCCCCCCCCTCCGACCTCTCAATCCTCCCCTCCCCGTTATTCAAGACACTGCATGCCCCCCACTCCAAAAGACGCAGAAAGAACGAGCTAGTCGGGCCCGCCCTGCTCGCCGAGTCCATGTCCCCCCCTCTCTGCCCTCGTTGAGGGGACGGGACCGTGCTGTCGGGTCCTCGGGTCAGATCCTCTCTCTCCGCCCTCCCTCTCTCCGCCCTCCCCTCTCTCCGCCCTCCCTCTCTCTCCGCCCTCCCTCTCTCCGCCCTCCCTCCCTCCGCCCTCCCTCCCTCCGCCCTCCCTCCCTCCGCCCTCCCTCCCCTCCCTCCCTCCGCCCTCCCTCCCTCCGCCCTCCCTCCCTCCGCCCTCCCCCCCTCCGCCCTCCCCCCCTCCGCCCTCCCTCCCTCCGCCCTCCCTCCCTCCGCCCTCCCCCCCTCCGCCCTCCCCCCCCTCCGCCCTCCCCCTCTCCGCCCTCCCCCTCTCTGTCAAAATCTTGGGGGAGGGCGGAGAGGGGGAGGGCGGAGAGGGGGAGGGCGGATAAAGAACAATGAATGAAAGATATGCAAAAAAGTATCGATGATAAAGGGAACAAGCCATTGTAAGCTGTTTGTAGTGTGAAAATGAGAAGCTAGTGCGACTAGGGTGGGGGAGAGAGATAGAGAAAGAGGGAATGCCAGGGAAAGCTAATGGCATGTTGGCCTTCATAACAAGAGGAGTTGAGTATAGGAGCAAAGATGTCCTTCTGCAGTTGTGCAGGGCCCTGGTGAGTATTATGTGCAGTTTTGGTCTCGAAATTTGAGGAAGGACTTCCTTGCTATTGAGGGAGTGCAGCGTAGGATCACGGGGTTAGTTCCTGGGATGGCTGGACTGTCAAACTTGAAAGAATGGAGTGACTGGGCTTGTATACACTTGAATTTAGAATGATGAGAGTAGATCTTATTGAAACATATAAGATTATTAAGGGATTGGACACGCTAGAGGCAGAAAACATGTTGGGGGAGTGCAAAACCAGGGGCCACAGATTAAGAATAAGGGGTGGGCCATTTAGAACGGAGATGAGGAAAAACGTTTTCACCCGAATAGTTGCGATTCTGTGGAATTCTCTGCCACAGGCTAGTGGAGGCCAATTTTCTGGATGCTTTCAAGAGAGAGTTAAATCTTCTTTTCGAGTCCACACACAAGATTAGAAGTTGTTCAGCCAGAGCTGAACACACATCTCGGCATCTGCATACAATGGTGTCAGTCTTGTGCTTCTTGTGCATGTGAGTGGTGGTGGAAAGATTGGTGAAAACAGGGCCGAGACGTGAACACTCTTTCCTTGACCCCTGAGCTAGATAGAGATTTAAAAGAGTCAAGCGATATGGGGAGAAGGCAGGATTGTGGATGATCAGCTATGATCACAATTGATGGCGGTTCTGGCTCGAAGGGCCAAATGCCGTACTCCTGCACCTATTGTCTATTGTCTAAATGGCAAGTAAAATTTATATCAATGCATTGAGAAAGTAAGAGCTAATTATCCCCCTTTAACATTCAATAATATCACCAAAGCCAAATCCTTTTCCATTGCCTTTTCTGCTGCATTTGAGCTCATCCAACCATGAGATCCTGAGTTTATCTACCTTTATTTTCAATTATTTCTTTGCCTCCTCAAAGACTAACTCCGGCACTGGTAACTCTAGGTCAGAGTTGGGTAGTCACAGTGACGCAGCGGTAGAGTTGCTGCCTTACAGCGAATGCAGTGCCGGAGACCCGGGTTCGAATCCGACTACGGGTGCTGTCTGTATGTAGTTTACAGTTAAACGAGTACTTTGTTCTGTCTTTACTAAGGAAGACACAAACAATTTCCCAGAAATACTAGGGGACCGAGGATCTAGTGGGAGGGAGAAACTGAAGGGAATCCACATTAGTCAGGAAATGGTGTTTGGTAAACTGTTGGGACTGAAGGCAGATACATCCCCAGGGCCTGATGGTCTGCATCGCAGAGTACTCAAGGAGGTGGCCCTAGAAATCGTGGATGCATTGGTAGACAAAAATGCTGGAGGAACACAGCGGGTGAGGCAGCATCTATGGAGGGAAGGAATAGGCGATGTTTCGGCACGGACTGGAAGGGCCGAGAGGGCCTGTTTCCGTGCTGTAATTGTTATATGGTTATATGGTTCGGGTCGAGACCCTTCTTCAGTCTGAAGAAGGGTCTTGAACCGAAACGTCACGTATTCCTTCTGTCCATAGATGATGCCTCACCCGTTGAGTTTTTCCAGCATCTGCAGTTCCTTCTTAAATACGTGGATGCATTGGTGATCATTTTCCATTCTCAACTCTGGATCAGTTCCTGTGGACTGGAAGGTAGCCAATGTAACTCCAATTTTAAAGAAAGGAGAGAGAGAGAAAACAGAATTATAGATCAGTTAGCCTTACATCGGTAGTGGGGAAGATGCTTGAGTCGATTATTAAAGATGTTTTCGCAGCTCATTTGGAAAGCAGTGACAGTATCGGTCAAAGTCAGCATGGATTTATGAAGGGGAAATCATGCTTGACTAATCTTCTGGAATTTTTGCGGATATAACAAATAGAATGGATAAGGGAGAGCCAGTGGATGTGGTGTATCTGAACTTTCAAAAGCCCTTGACAAGGTCCCACTCAAGAGATTAGTGTGCAAAATTAGAACACATGGTATTGGGGTGGGGTCTTGACATGGATAGAGAACTGGTTGGCAGATAGGAAGCAAAGAGTAGGATTTAACGGGTCCTCTTCAGAATGGCAGCAGTGACTAGTGGGATGCCGCAAGGCTCAGTGCTGCGACCCCAGTTATTTACAATATATATTAACGATTTAGATGAGGAAATTAAATGTGACATCTCCAAGTTTGCAGATGACTCAAAGCAGGGTGGCAATGTGAGCTGCGAGGAGGATGCTATGAAGCTGCAAGGTGATTTGGATAGGTTGGGTGAGTGGGCAGAAGCATGACAGATGCAGTATAATGTGGATAAATGTGAGGTTATCCACTTTGGTGGCAAGAACCGGAAGGCAGATTATCTGAATGGTGTCAGATTAGGAAAAGGGAAGGTGTAATGAGACCTGTACATCAGTCACTGAAAGTAAGCATGCAGATAGAGCAGGCAGTGAAGAAAGCTAATGGCATGTTGGCCTTCATTGCGAGAGTATTTGAGTTTAGGAGCAAGGAGGTCCTACTGCAGTTGTACAGGGCCCTGGTGAGACCACACCTGGAGTATTGTGTGCAATTTTGGGGAAGGACGTTATTGCTGTTGAGGGAGTGCAGCCTAGGTTTATCAGGTTAATTTCTGGGATGGTGGGACTGACATATGATGAAAGAATGGGTCGACTTGTACTCACTGGAATTTATTTGGCTGAGAGGGGATTTCATAGAAACATATAAATTTCTTAAATGATTGGACAGACTAGATACAGGATGTTTTCAAGAGAGAGTTAGATTTAACGCTTAGGGCAAAAGGAATCAAAGGATATGGTGAAAACGCAGGAACGGGGTACAGATTTTAGATGATCAGCCATGATCGTATTGAATGGCGGTGCTGGCTTGTAGAGCCGAATGGCCTTCTCCGGCACCTATTTTTCTGTTTCTGAACCTATCCTATCCATGTACCTGTCTAAATGTTTCTTGGACGTTGCGATAGTAGCTGCAAATGTTTTTATCAACCATACAATTATAATCATTTGTATAAATGTTATAAATTCACTTTTGCTATATTATTGAAAACTATGCTTTTACATCTATTTTAAATTGCAGCTGCGCAGTTCATTTACAAAAGAGATGACAATAACAGAGCCTTTGCAGAGGAGCCTCTGGAAGAAGGTGATGAGTGTCTAGAAGAAACGATTGAAGAGTCTTCCCACAATAACCAGCCTACAAGCACAGTTGACCAAGGTACACTAAATAGATTTTAAATGTGTTTTTAATATTTCAAATATGAAAACTATGTTGTACTTTTAAACATCAAGTTAAGTGAATAAATGAGAATAAAAATACCATAAGTCTTAGTAATGATACCAAAATGAATATGTGCATTCAACTTTACACTATTATTGGGGGATTGGTGTGCTGCTAATATTTAGTGGGGGCTCAGATTCTCATTACATCTGAATTTTATTCTAACTCGTGCATGCATTTTGGCTAGCCACAAGAAAGGAATTCTTAGATTGGTACTGGTAAAGGACAATGAGCTCCTGGAGTCTACAATACATTCTACTCCTCCTTCCATTATTTGTGGAAACTGGCCCTTCGGCCCAACTTGCCCACACCCAGCTGCACTAGTCCCATCTGCCCACATTTGGCCCATTTCCCTCCAAACCTGTCCCATTCATGTACCTATCCAACTGTTTCTTAAATGTTGGGATATGCCCTGCCTTAACTACCTCCTCTGGCAGCTTGTTCCATACACCCACCACCCTTTGTATAAAAATGTGACCCCTTAGATTCTTATTTCAATCTTTTCCCCTTCACCTTAAACCTCTGTCCTCTGGTCCTCGATTCGCTCACACTGGGCACAATACTCTGTGTATCTATCCGATCTATTTCTCTCATGATTTTATACACCTCTATAAGATCACCCCTCTTGCGCTCCAAGGAATAGAGTCCCAGCCTACTCAACCTCTCCCTCTAGTCCTGGCAACATCCCCATAAATCTTCTGTGTACCAACTTGACAACATATCTTCTATAACATGGTGCGCAGAACTGAACACAATATTTTAAATGCGGTCTCACCAATGTCTTACACAACTGCAACATGACCTCCCAACCTCCGTACTCAATACTCTGATGAAGGCCAATTTGCCAAAAGCTTTGCTACCACCCTATCTAGTGCATCTTCAACGAACCATGCACCTGCACTCCTAAAGTCCTCTGCTCTACAACACTCCCCAGAGCCCTAGCATTCACTGTGCTTATACAGTAGCCCTTTATATTTTTATCTTCCAAGTACAGATTTAATTCCCATTGAAGATACATTATAATCTGTCTTCACCTTCTGGGTTCCCAGCATTAGCAGCAATTTAAAAGAAAAAACATTTCCATGTTACCTTTGGTTCATTGATCAGTTGCCTTAAAACTCTTTCACCAGTGGGGGTAGCCTCTTGCGTACTAGGCTGTCAAAATCTTGAACAAAAAAGCAAGTTAATTGGTTGGTCAGACAGCATTTAAGGGGCAACATTTTCTCAAAGAGTGGTGCTTGTGTGGAACGAGCTGCCAGAGAAAATGGTATCCTACACCCACTAGGGACAAATTTTACCTTTACCAAGCCAATTAACCTACAAACCTGTATGTCCCTGGAGCTTGGGAGGAGTGTCTGTTGAAACTGAAGATCTCGGAAAAAACCCACGCAGGTCACGGGGAGAATGTACATACTCTGTACAGACAGCACTCGTAGTCGGGATCGAACCCGGGTCTCCGGTGCTGCATTCGCTATAAGGCAGCAACTCTACCGCTGCACCACCGTGCCGCCATTGAATTGCATTGAATTTTCCACTTCCTGGTCTCAGCTCTCCTTATGATTCCCCTTTGGTCCCCCCATCTTTTTTCCTTTTCCCATATACCACCCTCCTTCATCAACTTTTTTTTGTTTCCTCACCCCCCCCCCCCCCCATGCCCAGGTTCCATCCATGCACTACCCAGTCACACCGACCAGTTCTTGGGCTCCTGTACTACCTTCCCCATTGTGAGAGCAAGATGAGAACATGGTCAAGGTGGTGCAGAGATGCCAAGTGTCCCGGATTCGCCGTATTTTGTCCCGGCGAAATAACCTTTTTACGGTGTTCCGGCAGCCAAACATGCTGTTACGGAACACCGCCGCGCCGGTGTTCCTCCCGTGGTGAACGCCGGCGCCATGTGTCCCTGGTTTGCCAGCCCGGCAGCTCGCAGCCACGCCCGGCCCAGAGCCCGGGCGGCGCCGGCCCGCGCGATCAGCGGCACTTTGCCGGGCCCTAGTGTCCGCGCCTGCGCAGTTGGGGAGGGTTGCCGGGCCCCAGTGGCCGCGTGTGCGCAGTGGGGGAGGGTTGCCGGGCCCCAGTGGCCGCGCGTGCGCAGTGGGGGAGGGTTGCCGGGTCCCAGTGGCCGCGCGTGCGCAGTGGGGGAGGGTTGCCGGGCCCCAGTGGCCGCGCGTACGCAGTGGGGGAGGGTTGCCGGGCCTGGCGCCATTTCGAGCCACGCCACGCCCGGCCCAGAGCCCGGGCGGCGCCGGCCCGCGCGATCAGCGGCACTTTCTTGCCGCCAGCCGGCCGCTCGCGGCAGCCCCATCACCGGGCCTCACCCCCACCCAGTGCGCAGGCGCAGACCCGCCGGCAACCTTGCCAAGTGCGCATGTGCCGCACCCGCCCGCCGGCAGCCCGCTGATCTGCACCAGTGCGCAGGCGCATAGCCGCCGGCAACAACCCCAAGTGAGTATGTTACGGAGAGAAATGCATTTAACCCCATTTGTTACGGACAAATGGGTTGAATGTTACTGTGAACTAAATTTAGGGTTGGCATCTCTGGTGGTGCAGATATTTGTTATCAGTTGCTGTCTTGAGCCAGTGCTTTCTGTAGATCCATTTGGTGGGTAGGCCAATACCCATGATAAAACGGACAATGTCCACCACCAATACATTTTTCCTCACTTTTGTACTGAGGTGTTCACTTTGCATTATTCTTAAAAAATCCGAACCAGAAACTTTTCTGAACACACTTCTATATTCCAGCTCGTTTGTATGCCTGCCTGGATAAAATGCGAGAAGTTTTGGGAGAATCTGTATCGGAGCAAATAATGGTGGATGCTGTGCTGAAATGTCAGTACGATGCGTGTAAATCCCTTGACCTTGTACTTTCTGAGGAATGCAAGCCAACCACAGAAATAAAGAACCAAGTTGCAGCCCCTTCAAGGAAATCCACAGTAGGTATGTGAAATATTGGGTTATTTTAGTTTGTGATTTTTTTTAAATGAAGTGCCTTACTGACTTAAATTAGTAAAGTACTAAATCGTATCATTAAGTTGTATACCATGTGATGAAGAATGAAACTGAACTTATTTCAATATGAATATTGTTATCACAGTTAGCGTTATTTCAATGTAAGATTGTGCCAATGCATGCTATATGCAAGTGCATAAAATAGGGAATTAATCATTCCAATTATTTTTGTTCAAATATCAATTGATTAGATGATTATGATAATGAGCATAGTCGAAGATGGAGTTTGTGTCGCCTAAATCCATACTTTAGCTAAATGTTTATTAATTTTGTTTTGTGGCTCCTTAATGGCAAAGGAATGTTTTTATACTCTTGAGACTGAAGTGCCATGAATTGGGATCAATTGATCAGAAGGGACGTGTAACAATGCATGTGTAATAAAGGCAACATTTGAATTTGTCAGTCATACAGCATGGAAACATGCCCTTTGACCCAACTTGTCTGTGGAGACCAAGATGCCCCATCTAAGCAAGTCCCGTTTTGCCCATATATCCCTCTAAACCTTTCCTACCATGACCTCTCAAAGTGTATTTTTAATGCTGTTTTATCTGCCCCAACTACCTCCTCTGGCAGTTTGTTCCATATACCCATCACCCTCTGAGAGAAAAAGTTGTTCCTCTGGTTTTTATTAAATATTTCCCCTCTCACCTTAAACTTGGTTGCACTTGAAACTTTTGGGCTTTATTTTGTTTTATACCATATTGTTTTACTTATTTATTTAACTTTATTTTGTTTCTTTATTATCCACTGAGTACTGTGTTTACAAACCTGTTGTGCTTTTGCAATTAAGAATTTCATTGTTCTATTTTGGTACATATGACAATTAAACACTCTTGACTTGAACTCTTTCTAGCTTAATTACAGCAGGCTGACCAAAATTGAACACATTACTCCAAATGCAACCTTACAAACGTCTTGTACCACTGTAACATGACGTCCCAACTTATTTGCTCAATACCATGACTGATGAAAGCCAATATACCAAAAGCCGCCTTTACCACCCTATCTACCTGTAACATCCCGTTTGAGGAATTAAATATCTGTACTCTTTGATCTGCTCTACAACACTCCCCAAGACCCTACTGTTCAAAGTGAAGGTCCTTCCCGGTTTTGACTTCCTAAAATGCAATACTTCGCACTCATCTGCAATAAATTCATTAGCCATTCTTCAGCCCACTTGCCCAGCTGACCAAGACCATGCTGTAAATTTTGATAAACCATCATCACTGTCTATGATATCACCTAATTGCTTTGAACTCTCATCATCACATTTTTATAAGCATTCCACTATCCCCCTAAACTTATCCATAACTATTTTAAAGCTAATAAACTGTAGACTTTTACCAACTGCTTTGATACCTTTTAATTTTTGCCATTCTTTTTCTTTTAAGGAATTTATTTAGGCTCAGTACAACTGCGAGTGAATTGACTTTTTTTTGCTTTGGCATAATCATGATTAAAAACCACACTAATCATCATTAATCAATTTCCAAGATGTTTGCAGATTTACTGAATAAAAACTTGACAGTAATTATTTGTAACTATATTTGCAATCAAACATATCTTTTCAGCTACTGTTTGTAGTGCAACAACATTATTCAGTTTTCAGTATTAGCCATCAGTTTCTGATATTTTCCAGGTGTTTCATTATGTCAATGTTGCCATTGGGCATCAATTAGCTTTTAGAGTGAGAGATTTGCAGGCTAATATGCAAAACGTTGTGTCGGAGCACAAGTGTGTTATCAAATACTCAATATTAACACTACATGTCAAAACCCTCACAGATACTTTAAAGATGGCACCACCATCATGACATCAAACAATTTTCATAGCTGGACCTTGTTTTGGATATATTTGTTCTATTTGAAAACTCTGGCACTTACACCATTAGTAATTTTCCAAAAGTTCCCAGTTCTAGAGATGCAGAACAGAAGTCTTGACAAGCGTGCAAGCTGCAATCTTGAAATGTAATGACAAAAGTGAAATAAATATTTCCAGTTTCTATTGATTGACAGTAGGAGTGAAGGTGATGACTTGTCAAAGCTTGTTTAATCTAAATAAATGGGTGGACAAAGAAGCAGTTAACTTTTCAAATTGCTAAAAGATCATTGACTTAACTTTACAATTTTGACAGATGATGTCTGACATGAGTTTACAGCATTTTATAATTTACATTGGGCACATGAACTTGGATTCTGAGTAGCACATTGTCAGCTTTGCAATGAGCAGAAATTAATTGAAACGTCATGTCATTTTCTGTACCATTCTTCAAATTTTGACTACATTTAAGAGACCAGGGCCTCATGTTGCACTTTTTAATTAACTCCGAATACAGATTAGTATAAAAATGAAGCCGTGGAGTGTTGCTTTACAGTTGAATCATTTCATTGTATCATGTATGTCATAAAGATCAAATTTTATGTATTAGATGGTTGTTCATGATTTTTGTGCGTAAAACCATTACAAGGCTTTTATACTTGGGCAGTTACTGATGAGTAAACCTGCATGTGTTTACTGCTGCTTGCATCCAAACCATTAAAATAGTTGTCTTGTTTTTGCTTTTCCTTTGTTGAAGCTGCCTGCTATGGGAACTTTGGTTGTTCTGCATTTGGTAGATATTATTGACTGGGGACTAGGTAGTTAAAATGATTAAGTATTCATTGCTTATATTGATAGGTTGCAGATAATTTTTATGTTGGCTCCAGTCATTGAGGCATTGGTCAATAGAATAAGAAATAAGACGCCACTGTACATTTACCTGCTTTACTTCAGCACTTTGTGTTTCCTTTCTGGGTAGTTCTGTTCCTTAGTAATCAAGTTTTATTCCTTATTTTATACATTTTCCTGGAGGGTGGGATGAAGCAGGGATGTTAGCTTCATATTGGAACATTAGATAACACCAATATTACAAGTGCTCAAGAAGAGTAAGGTGAAATGCCTCAATGACTACTGACGGGTGGCACTGACATCTGTGGTAATTAAATGCTCTGAGAGATTGGTTATGGTGTATATCAACTCCTACCTTAGCAAGAACCTGGACCCACTACAATTTACGTATTGCTACAATAGATCAACGGGTGACGCGATCTCGCTGGCTCTTCATTCTACACTGGACCTCATGGATAATATAAACACATACGTCAGGCTGTTGTTCAGCTTGGCATTCAATGTCAACATTCCCTCCAAACTTGTTATCACGATCAGGGAACTGGGTCTCTGCACACCTCTTTGCAACTGGATCATTGATTTCCTCATCAACAGGACACAATCAATTTGAATTGGCAACCACACTTCCTCCACGATAACCATCAGCACCTCCAGGATGTGTGCTCAATCGCCTGCTGTACTCCCTCTAGCCTACTGTGGTAGGTTCACAGCTCATTGGAGAGAGCAATGGTTTGGAGATTTAAAGATCAGGCAACTGTTAACAAAAAAAATCTAGTGATTAATTGATTTTATATTGGGGTGAAGTTGGTATTTCCATTTTAAATTTTGAGAAATATTCCATAATATTTAACTAAGTTATATGTGATAATAGAATGTTTTATATTTAATTGGATTTTAGACTTTTTTAAATACTTGTTTAATAACAAATGCCTTTTCCTTTTGCTTCCCTTGTGGCTCCATCTTCTTCCAATCTGATGAAATTGGAAATTGCCATTGGGCTTCTGAATTCCTATTGGGTTTCTTGTCCATCTGACCATTTCTGGCTATCGTAAGGTAAGGAGACCTATTTCACTCATCAAAATTAGTAGCTCAGAAACATTCAGATTCATGTTTACCAATGACATTATTAGATGATACTGATAATTCTTCAACGTTTGTTACTGATAATTCTTCAACCTTTGACTTGAGTATTCTACTATCGACTCAGTCTGAGCCAAGTTATACGTCTGCTCCCATGATTGCTTGTGTATCTATTAATAATGAAAGTGCAAATGAGGGTGAGAAAACCCGAACACAGAACATTTCATTATTGGAAATGATCAAAAAATCCCAAAATGTGTTGCAGACACATGCAAGGGCACAAAATGGCCCATTTGTTGACCAGACTACAATAAATTCACAAAGGGGTATTAATCTTGCAGACCTGATTAAAGATTGTGAAGGTAATAACAAACAATATTTGAGTCCAACTATTTTACCTGTGATGCCTAATGTGATGAACTCTGTTAAGCCTGTCACAGACATTGCACAGTTGTCTTTTTTGGCACAAAGTAAGACTGAAGGAATCTTGCAACCTTCCCCGATAGAATTGCCTTTTAAAATAGTGGATCCAAATTATAGCCAATCTAGCTATTTAACTTTGTCATCAGAAAACCTTGACCATCTACCATCATCACTTGAGTGTTTGCATCTAGCTGAGCAGCTGAACCAGAAGAAAAGTAATGAACTTCATGATACACTTGATACAATAGATCAAAACAGTCTGAAAGGTGTAGTAGAAAAGCATAAAAGCTTGTCCTTTCATCCATTTGGAAGTCCTTCACTAGCAGATCTCATCGAAGAACATAAAAAAAGTAGTTCAAGCATTTCTAATTCTCCCTCGGTTCCTCATTGTAGCACAACGGACAGTGTAATATTACCATTAGGGTCTTTATCATTAGCACAGTTAGCCGGTGAAAGACAAAATAAAACTGCTGGGTCTTTGTCATCTTTAATAAAATCGAAACCATTGAATACTTCTGAATTGGGAAATATGTCACTCTTTGATTTAATAACAGAAGATATTCAACAGGTATCTGAAAATTCAAAAACACAATGTGTTCAATTTAGCTCATGTAAAAGTCAGCAATCTAAAGGAAAAACTTTTGGGCAGCAATCTACTGATTCAAAGGGGATCATCAAAAAGAAATCCTTGAAAACTACACTTATTGAAAACTCTACACTCCAAAGTAAAAAAACAGCAAATTTGTATAAAGCATTCAATGGGAACGTGAGCATTCGTAATCGTAAACCTTCAAAGAGAACAAGGACCACTTCATGGACAAAACGTTGTTGTGCTGAGCCATCTTGGTTTGCTCTTGCTATGTGTTTTCAGAATCCTATGAGGAAAAATAAAAATTCATTGCTTATTCATAAATCATTTTTATATAGCAGACAAGTTCCAGAAAGAATAGGAAAAGATCAGGATACTTTATTAGAAATACAACCATTTGACTTCAGTACACCTTCTCCAGATGATATTGTAAAGGCCAGTCAGAAAAAATCTTTCATTAGAGAATAGGATCAGCATAACGCTGCCTCACTTTGTATTGATATTGAACTGTGAACTGAGTCATCAGAAGAAAAGATTTGAGCATCAAATGATTACTTTTGATTCACAAATATTGGCCATATTTCAGGCTGTTAATACAGATTGAATAAATTTTCCACTGTAGAACATTGAATGTTATTGGAAAATCTTCCGAATAGTGAATTCAACCAGTGGTCATTGCCTGTACACAGTGTTGAACGTTACCTCAAAAGCTAACAAAGTTATAAAGTAAAGCTTTGTTCTTCTGAAAATATGGTTACATTTCTCAAGACAAATCTTTATGAAGCTTAAAAAGTTTGTTTTTATTTTTCTAACATTCTTGGGCATATATTACAGAAGTGCAGTTTCTATGTATTTTTAATCTTTGTATATGTTCAGTTTTTTATTGTAATAGCAAAAAAGTTTCCCAATTTTCAATAATTTATTTGGTTTAAACTGGAAATAATAAGAAAAGATAGACTATTATTGCAGAAAGTTATTTGTAGTGCTTTTTGTATCAAGAACACTGCATCAGACTTTAATTGAGCTATTTATTTATTTTATATTTTTTAACTAAGTAAATAAAACCAGCCAGAAGAGTGCAGCTTATGGCATTTTTGGTGATGATAGTGAAGGGATGAACTGGTTGTGTTTTTCTGTACTTTTCCTATTTAAATAGGATTTTTCCTTTTTATATTACAGCTGATGACCACGCAAACTTATTTTCACTGACAGTATTTTCTATGCAAGTGGTTATTTTTAAGATCATCACTTAAATTTGTGGCAATTACTGTCAGACTTTCAATTCTAAGATGACTGTCACATTGTCATACATCTTGTGCTCTGTTTGAGATCATATTAAATATTTAGTTTTATTTTGGTGCCATTTGAGCCTGTAAAGAAAATGCTGGTATATGTACTATGCATGTCCTAGCTTATACAATTAAAGAGAGATGAATCTACTTATTAGTAACAGTGATCTAGTCTTCTCCTGTTTCTCTCCAGTCAATTCTTCAGATGTAATTATGGGTGAAGTAGATTGAGGTCTTAAATGCATGATTTCCTCCTGTGATGTTGTGTTTACTGCCACTTTTCGTATGCCATATGTCATTCCACTGCTTAACATTCTCATTGGACCTAATGTATTTGAACCTGAAAATTATTCCAAACCTGAGATTTTAAGCTTCAACTGATGTATTTTTCCTGCTGTTGATCTGAGCATATTTTATGCTTCAGTCTTAATGTATTGATAAAAGGAATTACTTTTGATGACAATTGGAAAACTAAGACATAAATATTCATAGAACAAGATTTTTAAATACATGCGCATCTGAAAAGATTTATTTCACTTGCAAGTATGTGTATATGTATATATTGTGCATTTATAAATGTTAAATGAGTAAATTCACATAATGATCTTTTTCTTCTTTGCATTTTGAAATGTTTTAATTCTAGTGCAATTGCAATCAGCCTTTTTAATTCTGGACTGAATTAATAAATTCAATTAAAAAAAGAACCAGCATCTGTGTGGGAATAACGATGAGGCTAACAGTAGTTATTGTTTTATCTGGTGTGTGTGTGGGGGGATTCAAGATTCAATCCATATTCGTACAAATAAAGCGCTGCTGAGTTGCCAACAGGTACTCCAAGCTGACAGCTCATCAATTGGTTGTAGAAGAAATCTGTATAAATCTGTGGCACATAGCGTAGAAACATAGCATCCGTGTAAATGATTTTAAATTGTAAAAGCAATTATAACTGTCAACAACTTTCTGGCCCTGAAACTTTAATCTTGCAAGTAGAAAGCCTTGTTCTTGAGAACATAGTATTGGAGATTTAACAAACCTTTCTGTCAATTTGTTTCATTTTTCTTATTGACCTTGCTTTACCGATCTTTATTTCTCTTTTCATTATATGATTTATGTCTGGTTTATAATTAGTTTGGAGTGTCAGTGTTTATGATTAGTTTGGACAGTCAATTTCCTGCTAAATGCACATGCCACTGCCCCCCTGTAGATAGTGTTGTACTGGATTAGCGAATCAGTGCTTGCAAGAATGAGAAAACACTTAAATAACTGTCAGTGTGATTTATTTTGTACCTACTCTTCTAATACCAAACTATTGTTGTTTGGGGATTTTGGGGATGAAGTTCCTCCTTCGTTGTATGAGCTATAGATCGATTGCCATAACGAGATGTGCCTTTGCTCCGCCTCTCAAATTCACTTCCTTTGGCTTCAGTGGAACTGAAATTTGTTGGCAGAATTCAATGCACAGCTGTTACTATATTTCACATTTACCAAAATTTACTATATTTTTTAGTTTCAACTATTGGTTAACTAAGAGATGTTTTATTTTTTTAAAGTTACTTTGGATGAGATCAAGGACTTGCGTATATGTAATACACTACCAGATACAATGAATCATTTCAGGACGGCAACCACCACCTCCACCTCAATGAGAATAATTGCCAGCCCCCAGTTACCTACATGTCGGATAAATAAATCTCAAAATGCATACCTAACAGTATCCGGGTAGATTATGTGTATGTGTATAAAGATTTTGTAGATTTGTTTATTTCCAAGGTGCTTCTGAAATGAAGAAAAACAGGTGCCCTATATTTCACTAGCATAGCATAAATCAACGTAGTTAAGCTTCTAATGCCGGGGCCGCCGTTGGCGGAGACCCGGTCAAAAGGTCCAGGTCAGTGTGGCGCCCTGGAGCGGGAGCTGTTCACGGGTCACCCGCACGGGGGGAGACCGCTGCACGCCGATCCTGCCGCCAACTAGCTCACCTCCCTCCACCCCCTCTCCTTGCTCCACTCGCCACCCCACGCTACCACCTCGCACAACTTGCCTTTGCAACACAGGAGCAGCAGCACGGTGGTGCAGCGGTAGAGTCGCTGCCTCACAGTGCTAGAGACCCGGGCTCCATCCTGACTACGGGTGCTGTCTGTACAGAGTTTGTACCTGCGTGGGCTTTCTCCGGCTGCTCTAGTTTCCTCCCACACTCCACGTTTGCAGGTTCATTGAATTTGGCCAGAGTGTGTGGGATAGCGCTAGAGCATACAGGCATTGCTTCGATGGGCCGAAAGGCCTGTTCCCACACTGTATCACTAAAGCTGCACTATTACAGAACCCGCCCGTCGCACCGAGCGTGTTAAGAGCTTGCTGCGGGAGCGGGCCAGATAAAATCTTGTGGCGGGCCGGGTGTGGCCCGCGGGCCATAGTTTGGAGACCCCTGCTCTAATGGAACAAAGAGAACAAGGGCATCATATATAATTACATGGCATTATTTGTTTGTGTGCAAATCTTTGGTTTCAGCAAATATTTACTTTCAAATTGAGAATATTGCATCTAACATAACACTAATAGAATTTCTAACCAAAGAAAAATAATTCTAACACAAAATAGGTGTCTTGAAAACAACTGTCCATACATAAATATGAATAAGACAGTTCCTTGAGGAAGTTGAGACCAATGATTAAGTAAGGGAAATTAAAACAAAAATTTTTCGGCTTGTATGGTCGTGTAATATTTTCGTAAAAGCTTATATTTATCATGAAGAGAGATGCCTAAAGGTTTAGCATGGATAAAATGAAAGTAAACCCCAGAAATGTCATGATTTCTGGTTTACAGCTAAATTTGCAGTGTTGTTTGGCAGAACATAAACATCGTACATGGAATGAGGTCATTTGTGAAATAAGTATTACTCCATATATCTTGACTTGAGGAATTCTGCAAAATATAACCCTACCCAGAAGAAGGAATTAAGCTATTCCATTTTGGTCATTGTCAGTGATTTATGATTATATCTTAAGACTGAAAGGATTTAAAATAACATTAGCTAATTTGCAGATGACACAAAGCTGGGTGGCAGTGTGAGAATGCAGGGTGAATTGGACAGGATGGGTGAGTGGGCAGATGAATGACAGATGCAGTTTAATCTGGATAAATGAGAGGTTATCCACTTTGGTGGCAAAAACAGGAAGTCAGATTATTATCTAAATTGTTAAGGTGGAAAAAGGGGAAGTACAACGGGATCTGGGAGTCCTTGAAAGTCACTGAAAGTAAGCATGCAGGTAACAGCAGGCATTGAAGAACGTGAATGGCATGTTGGCCTTCATAACAAGAGGAGTTGAGTATAGGAGCAAAGAGGTCCTTCTGCATTTGTACAGGGCCCTAGTGGGACCACACCTGGAGTAGTGTGTGCAGTTTTGGTCTCCAAATTTGAGGAAGGACATTCTTGCTATTGAAGGAGTGCTGCGCAGGTTCGGGGTTCAGTTTCAAGGTTAATTCCCGGGACGGCAGGGCTGTCATATGCTGTACACAATGTACACAAGATTGAAAATGTATATTTTATTTAAACAAAACATTTGGGTTCATGGTTTCACTAGACTGTATTAATATTAAAAGTTTCCTCCACAGTGTCCAAAAATATTTCTAGTATATTGTTCTTGATCCATGCTATCAGTTTGTGAATGGCCTCCATGGAGAAAATAAAAATGTTTTAATATAAATTCAAAATCTTGAAATAGATCTTTTTTGCCAGTATATTTCAGTATATACCTTTCATTGGAATGATACTCTTACAATGCTTTCTCTGACTTTTTTGTATTCCCAATCCGTGTCATTACCTACCTTCACCCAATTATAGCAGCTCTGGCTCACTGTCCATTCCTTTTATTTTCCATGTCATTGGAGCAGAATTAGGCCATTGAGTTTACTTCACCATTTGATCACACCTGGAGTATTGTGTGCAATTTTGGTCTCCAAATTTGAGGAAGGCCATTCTTGCTATTGAGGGAGAACAGCGTAGGTTCACAAGGTTAATTCCCGGGATGGTAGGGCTGTCATATGCTGAGAGAATGGAGCGGCTGGGCTTGTATACTCTGGAATTTAGAAGGATGAGAGGGGATCTTATTGAAACACAAGATTATTAAGGGTTTGGACACGCTAGAGGCAGAAATCATGTTCCCAATGTTGGGGGAGTCCAGAACCAGGGGCCACAGTTTAAGAATAAGGGGTAAGCCATTTAGAACGGAGATGAGGAAACAATTTTTCACATAGAGAGTTGTGAGTCTGTGGAAGTCTCTGTCTCAGAGAGCGGTGGAGGCCGGTTCTCTGGATACTGTCAAGAGAGAGCTAGATAGAGCTCTTGAAGATAGCGGAGTCAGGGGATATGGGGAGAAGGCAGGAACGGGGTACTGATTGGGGATGATCAGCCATGATCACATTGCATGGTGCTGCTGGCTTGAAGGGCCAAATGGCCTACTCCTGCACCTATTGTCTATTTTTACCCCTCAGTCTCATTCTCCCCGCCTTCTCTGTGTAACCTTTGATGCCCTTACTAATCAAAAACCTATCAATCTCCACTTTAAAAAATACCCAATGACTTGGCCTCCACAGCTATCTCTGGCAATGAATTCAATAGATTCATCACACTCTGGCTAAATAAATTCCTCCTCATCTACATTCTAAAGGTGCATCCTTTTATTCTGAAGCTATGCCCTCTAATCCTAGACTCGCCCTCCCCCTCCTTACAGGAAACATTCTCTCCACATCCACTCTTACCTAGGCCTTTCATTATTTGGTAGACCCCCTAATTTTTTTTTTCATCTTCCCCTCAATACCTTTATTCTCTTCCTCTAGCACTTTTTATTGGACTGGTTTTAAACTAGTTTGGCACGCAGATGAAAGTCTCAAAGGGAATTCGGGAAGGAGAAATGCAAAACTGGAAGGGGAAATTACAAAAACTGCAACTGAAAGAACAAATGATAAAAACAAAGGGGGAGAAGGTGCAATAAAACATTGAAATAGTTAGCATTGAAAGAAATAATGCATGTTGCAAAACAAAATGTATTTAAGGCACAAGAACTGAAATGTTACAGTGAAACATCTGTGGCAAACTAAGCTATTAAATATAGTATTAAATCAAAAGAAGAGACTTATGAAGTTATAGAAATAGTAGTCCTTAGAGTTGATGGCATTTAGTGCTCAGCAGAGGACCGAGAAATTGATAAAATGCACAATAGATTACAAGTATACACAGGCTAGAACATATAAAAGTACAGCATGGGAATAGGTCCTTTCGTCCACAATGTCCGCACTGAACATGGTGTCAGATTAAAGTAATCTCCTCTGCCTAGGTGTGTGATCCATATCCCTCCATTCCCTGCAAATCCATGAGCCTTTTAATTGCAACATAAACACAGACCATAAGAGCTATTCAGAGGTATGTAGAAAGGAAAAGACTAACAAGCGCAAATGTGGACCCTTTACGGTGAGATAGAATTTATAATGGGAAATAAGGAAGTGGCTGAAGAATAATTCCTTTGTGTCTAACTTCACATTAGATGCACAAAAACTGGGTTTATTGGAGAATTTGGGGTCCAGTGAGAATTAGAAGTATCGACGTAGTAAAAAAAGTAGAAATATTGTATAATGTTATAATAAACTATTTTTTGTTAACGTAATCTGTAATTTGATAACCAGATTATATCTATAATATGATACCCATGGCACATATTCGGATTTGTGCTTTTTTTTTCCATTTGATTAAATTCACAACTTATACTCTTGACCTACAACATTTTCTAACTACCCTGTTCTTCATTGTGATTGCCTCCGCTAGAATATTCAGTTTTTCCTGGCCAAGATTAGACATCTATATTTCAGGCCAGACATCTATATTTCAGCATAATATAGACGTCATATTAGAAATCAGGATTAAGCATTATGATGATATAGAGTGAAAATAAAAAAAGACGTTAACACTTTACCTTGAATAAGTTGACCTCAAATTAAAAAAGCTCCAGGTTCCAACTCAGAAATGAAAATTCAAGATAAATGTTTATGCAGTTGTGTAATTCTGCATAATGTAAGATGGTCCAATTTAATTTGAAGTACTGCAGGTTAATGAAATACCGTCAATATTCAGGTTCATGCACTGGTAATTTGTTTTTAATTACCAGAAAGGTGTCTTTAGATTGATTACCACCTTCAGAAAATGGTTTTAAGGGCTAGAAGTGTGAAAGATTGTTTTTAATGCCATGGGTGGTGGGAAATGGAATGAGTTGCTAGAGGAAATAGTTTAGGAGGTACCATTATTAGGTATGTTACAATACTTACCTTCAGCGGCGCTGCAGTTCTGTCACTGCCCGTGTGCGCGACTTTGGCGCTTTGAGAGGGGGGGCGGGTTTAAAATGTGGTATTTCGGAAGCCTATTCAAATCGATCTTGAACAGGCTATTTAGTTGATGAAGAAAAATCGCTTTGACTGCCGTTCTCTGAAGTGATTTTTAAACTGCGCTTGCTAATTTAATTGCTGTATTAAATTTAAAATCACCTTCAGTTTATTTTTTCATTAAAAAGTGCTTCTTAGGATACCTTTAATCAGAATTTCATGTTGCGAGAAGGTGATTTATTCCCCATACGAACCGGCAGTATTTTTCCTGCCGATATGGGGTTTAAATTCACCGCAACCGCTACGTTCCAATCGATCTAGTTCCAGAAAATCCCACTCGCAAGATGATTTAAATGGCCATTAATTTATGGGAATTAAACATTAAATTCCTTCCAATTGGCCTATAAATTAATGACAATGAGAATTAAATATCATGTTATATTGTGAATTCTTGTGTGACTGTTATTTGGACACTTATTGGCTATTTAAAAATGTTCATCTTTTCTTAAGAAATTGATAGATGTTTAGATCTAGTAATTACATTTTGTAATTAGCTACAATTGGGTAACTAACTAATTATATGCTTTAATATCAGGTCATCCAAGTTAGATTGTTTCATATTTGTTTCAGAATACTTCAATCTATAATAACTGAAAATTTATTTCGGTTCTCTTAATTTTTAAGAAGGTTATGGGCTTTTGACTGTCCTTGATCACAGCTTTTGTGTTAAGTCAATGGAAAAGCAATAGGGAACAAGATGCTAATTTCCGAGTATGAAAATGGCCATAACTTTTTTAATACTGAATATATGAAAGTGAATTAGGTGTCAAATTAAACTTTTTTTTATGCTTTATCTGATGGGATAAATTGCAGACTTGATTTTTAAAATCTCAAAATGTTGTAACATTGCTACTATTATAACATTTAAAAGACATTTGGACAGATACATGGATAGGAAAGGTTTGGAGAGATATGGGCAAGTGGGACTAGTGTAGATGCGGCATGTCCGCATAGGGAAATTGAGCCAATAGGCCTGTTTCCAGGCTATATGATTCTAACTACCTGGGGGTGGGGCGATTTGGATGGAAAAGGATGTATTGCGGAGGGAGTGTTTTCTGCAGAAAGCAGAGAGGCATCAACATAGGAAGATGTGACTGGTGGTGGGATGACATTGAAGATAACGTGTTGGAAAATGATGTGTTGGGCCTCTATCCTTGGTCCATCTGGGGGGGAGGGTACAAGATCAGAACAGCATTGCTGAGAGATACATCCGCAATCGCAGGGGTGAAGCCACGCTTACTGAAGAAAGAGGACATTTTGGCTGTCCTAGAGTGGAAAGCCTCATCTTGGGAGGAGATGTGGTGGAAACAGAGAAATTAAGGTAAAGGATGGCATCCTTGCAAGAGGCAGGGTCGGAAAGGGTGTAGTCAAGGTAACTGAGCCAGTGGGTTTGTGGTAGACATTAGTCGATAGTCTGTCTCCTGTGATGGAGACAGTTTAAGAATGGGGAGAGAGGTCATGAGTGATAGGAGTGGAATTAGGCCATTCGGCCCATCAAGTCTGCTCTGCCATTCAATCTTGGCTGCTCTATCTCTCCCACCTAACCCCATTCTGCCTTCGCCCCATAGCCTCTGACACCCATATTAATCAAGAATCTATCTATTTCTGACGTTAAAATATCTGTTTACTTGGCCTCCTCAGCCTTCTGTGGCGTAAAATTCCGCAGATTCACCACCCTCTGACTAAAGAAATTCCTCCTCAACTCCTTCGTAAAGGAATGTCCTTTAATTCTGAGGCTTTGACTTCTAGTCCTAGGCTCCCCCACTAGTGAAAACTTCCTCTCCACATTCGGTAAGTTTCAATGAGGTTCCCCCTCATCCTTCTAACTCCAGCGAGTACAGGACCATTACTGTCAAATTTTCATCATATGTTAACCCACTAATTTCTGGGTCATTCTGGTAGGTGATAGAATCGCAGTGGAGACCTGCATTTGTCAATGTAGCATAGAAAGTGTTTGCATGGGGAATGCTGGTAGAGTATGTTTGGTATAAGCACAGTTCAATGTGACCAATAAAAACATAGCTGGGGGCCATGCGAGTGCTCATGGCCACACTTTGGACTTGAAGAAACAGAGAGGAGTCAAAAGAGAAGTTATTAAGGGTGAGGACAAGTTCTGACAGGTGGAGGAGAGTGTCAGTCGAAGGGAACAGAATGGGCCTTTAAGGCCTATCAGATGGAGAATGGAGGTGCAAAGAGACTGGTTGTTCATGGTAAAGATGAAACAATGGGGGAGCCTAGGAATTGAAAGTTATTGAAATGCTGAAGAGCTTGTGAGGTTACTGGATACACATCCACTTTGTTGAAGTCAAAGGTAGACAATATGCTGGAGAAACTCTGCAGGTGAGGCACCATCTACGAAGCGAAGGAATATGTGACGTTTCGGGTCCAGACCCTTCTTCAGACTGATGTGGAGGTGGGGATGGGGGGAAGAAGGAAGGAAGAGGCGGAGACAGTAGGTTGAGGGAGAGCTGGGAAGGGGAGGGGAAGGAGGGAGAAAGCAAGGACTACCTAAAATTGGAGAAATCCATGTTCATACTGCTGGGGTGTAAACTGCCCAAGCGAAATATGATTAAGAAGGAACTGCAGATGCTGGAAAATCGAAGGTAGACAAAAATGCTGGATAAACTCTAGCGGGTAAGGCAGCATCTATGGAGCGAAGGAAATAGGCAATGTTTCGGGCCAAAACCCTTCTTCAGACTGATGTGAGGGTGGAGGGTGGGAGGAAGAAAGGAAGAGGTGGAGCCAGACGGCTGAGGGAGAGCTGAGAAGGGGAGGAGATAGTAAGGACTACCTGAAATTATAGAAGTCAATGTTCATACCGCTGGGGTGCAATCTGTCCAAGCGAAATATATGTGCTGCTCCTCCAATTTACGGTGGTCCACACTCTGGTCATGGAGGAGACCCAGGACAGAAAGGTCGGATTTGGAATGGGAGGATGAGTTGAAGTGCTGAGCCACCGGAGAGATCAGGTTGATTATTGCGAACCGAGCGGAGGTGTTCGGCGAAGCGATCTCCAAGACTATGCTTGGTCTCACCGTTGTAGAGCAGCTGACATCTAGAGCAGCGGATGCAATAGATGAGGTTGGAGGAGGTGCAGGTGAACTCTGTCGCACCTCAAAGGACTGCTTGGGTCCTTGAATGGAGTCAAGGGGGGAGGTAAAGCGACAAGTGTTGCATTTCCTGCGGTTGCAAGGGAAAGTGCCAGGAGAGGGGGTAGTACAGGTGGGAAGGGACGAATTGACCAGAGAGTTACGGAGGGAGCGGTCTCTGCGGAAAACAGACAGGAGAGAAGATGGGAAGATGTGGCAAGTGGTGGGGTAACGTTGGAGGTGGCGAAAATGACGGAGGATTATTTGTTGTAATTGACAGCTGGTAGGGTGGAAGGTGAGGACAAGGGGGACTCTACCCTTGTTACGAGTGGGGGGGATGGGGAGAGAGAGTAGAGTCACGGGGTATAGAAGAGACCCTGGTGAGAGCCTCATCTATGGTAGAAGAGGGGAACCCCCGTTCCCTGAAGAATGAGGACATCTTCGATGCCCTGGTGTGGAACACCTCATCCTGAGTGCAGATGCGGCGTAGATGGAGGAATTGGGAGTAGGGGCTGGAGTCCTTACAGGAAGCGGGGTGGGAAGAAGTGTAGTCCAAATACCATGGGAGTCAGTGGGTTTATAGTGCATGTCGGTCAGTAGTCTATCACCTGTGATGGAGATAGTGAGGTCAAGAAATGGTAGGGAAATGTTGGAAATGGTCCAGGTGTATTTGAGTGCCAGATGGAAGTTAGTTTCTCCAGCATTTTTGTCTACCAAGCGAAATATGAGGTGCTGCTCCTCTATTTGCGGTGGGACTCACTCTGGCCATGGAGGAGGCCCAGGACAGAAAGGTCGGATTCGGAATGGGAGGGGAAGTTGAAGTGCTGGGTCACCAGGTGATCAGATTGGTTAGTGCGAACCGAGCGGTGGTGTTGGGCGAAGCGATCGCCAAGCCTACGCTTGGTCTCACTGATATAGAGCAACTGACACCGAGAGAGGATGCAATAGATGAGGTTGGAGGAGATGCAGGTGAACCTCTGCCTCACCTTGAACGACTGCTTGGCACTGTGGATGGAGTCAAGGGGGGAGGTAAAGTGACAAGTGTAGTATTTTGTGCGGTTGCATGGGAAAGTACCAGGGGAGGTGGTGGTTTGGGTGGGAAGGGACGAATTGACCAGGGAGTTACGGATGGAGCAGTCTCTGCGGAAAGCTGAAAGGGGAGGAGATGGGAAGATGTGGCCAATGGTGGGATCCCGTAGGAGGTGGCGAAAATGTTGGAGGATTATCTGTTGTGTACATTTGTTGAAGTCAATGTATTTGCATGAATATGAATTGGAAATGAAGGACTGGTTTTGCACTAATTGAAAGATTTTTTTAAAAATTCGCAATAAAAGCAGTAAGTTATACATAAAATTAGCAATTTCAGATGCGAGTGCTTTGCTTGGCAGTAAAATTTAAGTGTCAATGAGCTGAATCTTCGGTTCTAAACAATCTATGCCACCCTCTTTAAAAAATGAACTTGTTGGGCACCTTTATAAGTTTTCCTGCTTAAGTCAGAGGGTGGTGAATCTGTGGTCATTAGTCAGAGGGTGGGGTATCTGGAATTTTGTGCCACAGATATTTTTGTCAGTGGATATTTTTATTGCAGAGATGGGTAGATTTCTGATTGGTACAGGTGTCAGAAGTTATGGGGAGAAGGCAAGAGAATGGGGTTAGGAGGGAGAGATAGATCAGCCATGATTGAATGGCGGAGTAGGCTTGATGGGCCAAATGGCCTAATTCTACTCCTATTCCTTATGACCTTATAAGGATTTATTTTATTTCAGAGAATAATAGAGGAGTGTACAGAAGGATGGCCAGTGACCCCATGGAGAATGAGCTGCTGCAGAAGAGCACGTTTTGAGGCTATATTATATTCATACCTCTGATACAAGTTGACGGATTTGTCAATTGAGGAGCAATTCACAATCTGAACCTATACTCTAGCCAAGGGTTCCCAACCCGGGGTAAATTTTGCCTACCCAGTGGGTAAATTTGTTGATTCTGGATTTGTAAATATTTTTTCTCATTGATTGACTGTGTTTAGTTCTGGTATACCGGTATCTGTTCATCATTAGTTGTTCATAAATAAGTTAAATAATATTGTTTTGTGCTATTAAAGTTACCAGGGGTAAATGGGACAAAAAAAGGTTGGGGACCCTTGCTCTAGAATTTAGAAGATTTAGAATGGTCTGAATTACCTTTTACAGGTTATTTTCCACAGCTGGGGCATTCAGAATCAGGGATCATATTGTCACAATAAGGAATTGGTCATTAGGAACAGCAATGAGGAGACCGACCTTTGGGATTCATCACCCAAAAGGGCTATGTATTTAGGATACTCAAAGCAGAGATTGATAGATTTCTTGATATTAAGGGAAATTGTTTTAGTGGGTTAGTGCAGGAAAATGGCACTGACTTAAGAGATAATGTGATCTTTTAAAATGATAGATCCCTTCGCTCTTACAATTGCTTATTTTCTTTGATCTGTTATGGAATTATGTGCAGGAGAAAAGGAGATTAGTTTATCTTGGTATCATGTTCGGCACAGATATTGTGGGCCAAAGGGCCCGTACCCATGTGTACCTTTCTATGTTTTATATTCTGCACACATTCATTCACTGCAGACATTATCTTGGAATTTGATTTGCTACGTGCACATTTCATACAATGGAAAGCGTAGATCTATTGCATGGAACCAGATTTGAATGGTCTTTAAAAACTAAAAAAATGTAGAAATGTTATGCATTGTTAAAATGCATATGATCGAAATATTAATATCAATTTTTAATCTCTAACAATTAGGTAATTTATGCTACTCATTGAGCACCAAATGTTCTAAGTAATTTCAGTCTTTGAATCCAAACTATCGTGTCATAATGTCAAAAATAGGATAGAGCAAAGCATATAACTATTTTTGCACAATCAGTCACACTTCTCATTGTTATTGCACAATATTGCAAGATAATTGTTTAGTTGGTAATTAAAACCTTTCAATTCATATTTCAACTTCCACATAGTTTCTCTTCGAGCATACTTGAATTAGTATTTCATTTGTATTATTTTCAGCCATGTAGTGTTGTAACACATGCTACCTTATTGTTAAGTGACAGAAATCAGCCCTCAACCCCTATTTCTGAATCAGATTGACAGAATTTTGTTCCTGTCCAGAAATGTGGCCACAAAAACATTCCATTCCAAGACTGAAGGAGTACTGCACTGTAGGTGGATCTTATGGGAAACATAGCAATGGTTATTAATTTATAAGCTGTGCCTGATATGGACTTCCATTTGTTGTATATAACAAACACCATTCTGGTTGTGCGCACATTGCACTGTTCCCATGATGAATTGCCACTCCTTCCTTTCTGTTCTCCAATTCGTAGATCCTTTGCTGATGCTCTCACGTTGGCCAGCTGCAAGTATTCTGCAGGTGTTTGGAGTCAGAAGTCTTTTTAGGTTATTAAAAACATGTCCAAAAATATCCTTTAGTATAGCTGCTGGGACTACAACAATTAGATCATAATGATAGGGCTCAGTAGAACTGTTCCTCTTAATGTCCTCCAAAATTGTACACTTCCGTTTATTTTGCTGGAAGGTGAAGGTGACATCTCTGTTCTTCATTAGCTTGCTCTGCTATGCAGTGGATCCATCTTTAGCAGACCACTGATGTTTATTTACCTTTATCTGAGGGGTTATGACAACTTGGGCTCTTCTGATTGTTAGGTAATAAAATGCTTATTTAGTAAAACACAAAACGTTTTGTTCTGGGAATGTTCCTAGCTGGTCCGGCTGCAACTCTGGATAATATGGTTGGGTGACGTTCCGGGTCGGGATCCCTCTTCACACTGCAGTTCCTGTGTCTCCAAAATATTTATGTACTTGATCTGACTAACATGTTCTTTGTTGAACAATACACCCTGGTGTGAACAATTTCTTCATTATAAAATTGACCAAACTATGTTACTGTAGATAATATTTTCCCACCAGCATCTAATAGTGAATTCTCAGTTGCTGTTTGTGTAATTCTTTAAGGTTTTATGTCTTAAGTTTCTGGGTAATTGATTTAGCACAGCAAGGTGGGAGAAGGCAATGGAATTAATTGAATCTTGGTGTTCAGCCTGTCTGGGTTTTAGTTCAGGAAGTGGTTCTTCAGATTCAAAGAAAAAAAGTATGCCATTGACACATTGTCAATTTACTTTTTTACACCTACATCGGAAAAAATGTAACACTAATTTTGGCTATTTTTGGAAAGAAGAAACAACTGACGCAGACGAGGTCCTTTTTTGTATCCTTGTACAGGGCTTGTTTTATTGTTGTACTGGAACTGCACCACTGAATTCATTAGAACTGAATTGATCTTAATCTGATCAGGAACTATGTTGTGGACAACTTAGTTTTCACTTAAAAGTCACAGACACTGAATAATTCCCCTGTAAGATAGGATCTGTTAAAAGTTGAACATAAAACTTCCGTGTGTTCAATTTAAAAACAAAGCATGCAATCTTTGTATGATTTAGACTATACTATGCAAACAAAAATGAAACAAAGTGTGAAGAAGAAGCTTGACCCGAAACGTCACCCACTCCTTCTCTCCAGAGATGTTACCCGAGTGACTCCAGTATTTTGTGTCCACCTTCGATTTGACCCAGCATCTGCAGTTCTTTCCTACACAAGTAGATTTTTAAGTTCTTGGAAATGGCACTGCACGGGGAGATTTTGATGCCGCCAAATACAAAAAGTGTGTGTGCAGATATGCCAGCTAGGAAGGTAGATAATATTTTGGCCTTCATTGCAAAAAGGTTAGGAACCACATCAGTTGTGAAGATAAATCGATTTTGAAAAGTACAAAAGTGCTTGAAATCTGAAATAAAAATGCAAAATTCTGGAAATGGGGCAGGCAGCATTTGTGAGATCGCATTTGGAGTTGCGTTTGGTTTAAATCTCTACCGAAGAAAGAACAAAATTGCCTACGATCCTGTGCGTAGGGGTTTCACTAGATTAATTCTTCAATTGAGGAAGTTTACATATGAAGTGTGCTCAAAGAATGTTGGAAAATACTCATTGGAATAGTGGAGGAAGAATGGTAATGGTAACAGCACTCAGTTTCCAAACCGCTAACAAAATCAACTGTTGGCCCATTCGTAGTCACGTGTGACCAAAAAATATGAAAAATTGTGGAATACATCTCTTCTAATTCTGAAAGCATTACAGGTATATTGTTTTGTACTGTATATATGATTCTTTTTTTTTCGGTTTATCAAGTGGAATTTTTACATGTTACTAGACTAAGTGGGACCCGTTGGGTCCCGTTCCCCAACGTGTGAGGGGGAGGGGGGGCGAGGCGTCACAGGGGAGGGCTTGTCCCCGAACGCAATATTCCACCACTCATTCATAGGTCCCTATACTCACCACTCCCTAGAGAGGGAGGCGGGTGGAGAGTGAGAGTGTGGGGGGGAGAGTAGGAGGGGGGAGAGGGAGGGGTTAGAGACCCTATCCCATCTCCCTCCTCATTTCTCTCATTCTCCTCCCTTCTCTCCCATTCCCTGCCCCAGGACCTACCCAGGTCGTAGAGCATCGGCAGGGCCTGGAACTCTGCCTGGTTCTCATACTCGATCCGACCCGGCTCGGCCCTGGCTGTAGACCCAGGCTCGTCCTTGGTTCCAGCAGCAGCCTCCAGCTCTCAGCTCGGCAGCCACCTGGGCTGCAGTCCAGGCCCAGGCTCATCCTTGGTTCCAGCGGCAGCCTCCAGCCGTTAGCTCGGCCGCCACCTGGGCTACAGTGCAGGTTCCGACTTCACCATCCCTGATCCTGGATCCAGGCTTGTCCTTGGTTCCACCAGCGGCTTCTTTCTCGGCCCCAGTCACGGCCCCATCCCAAGCCCCGGGCTCGGCCCTCACTCCAGCCCTAGGCTCGGCTCCAGCCCAGGACCAGTCGCTGTCAAAGAGAGAAAAAACTACATCTAATATTAGTGTAGTTAGTGTTAGCCATACTACCGTGGCTAGCAATCTACCGACTTCCGTAGTCGATGTTACAAACTTATCCATCTCCATGGTTCCTTAAAATTGTTATTCCATAAAAATATTTAACCGGGAATATTAAACTCTGATGTGTACAGGATCCATCGGTCAAGTATATGATAATATCTATACTTAATATATTAAAAGATATAATTTTAAAAAAATTTAAAAAAGGGAGGAAAATATATATATTTTTTTTAAGTGCCTGGGGGGATAAATGAAGTCAAACTGTATATTCTGTGTGATTATATTTACCGTTTATCTAATTCTAAGTAAATCAGCTATAATTAGTTGTTAATCATTAATTGGTAGTTATCAGCTTTAATTAATAATAATACCACTGTATAAATTTTAGTATTTGTTAGTTATTAATATGAGTAGTGTTATTATTCTAATTGTTAGTATCTATAGGAGAGTCTCAAATCCGTATCTCCAATCCGAGTCTCCAATCCGCATCCTTCTCCATCTTCTTTAGGTCCACTCCAATCCGGAAAATACAATTTATTTGTTGGTATAGTTCATCTTTGAAGATTTCATACAGTCTTCCTCTCGTTCCTTAATCCCCTGGACAAAGTTCATTGCATCTGCTGGGTTTTTGAAATAATGTTCTTCCTGGTTGTACGCAACTCAGGTGGCTGGGTACCACAGACTGTACTTCACTTCCCTTTGAAAATTCTTTTGGTCTCCTTGAACGCATTTTGTTTCTTGGAGACCCCTGCTGGGTAGTTTTGAATGCTGATCATGCTGATCGAATCTTCTTCGTATGTAAGATTTCTACTTTTTACAATTTTGTTCATCATCTCCTCCAGGATATGATCATACTGGCCTTTTACTATCAGTTGTCTTGGAGGGGCGTCTTGCTTTGTATAACGTCTCATTATTCTGTGTGCTCGGACTAGTAAAGGCTTTTGTTCCAGAGATAAAACCTTTTGCAATAAGTTTGCAGTAAACGCTCGGGTATCTTGATTCTTTTCTCTCCCTTCTCGAATACCCACGATCCTTAGGTTCTGTCTTCTCTGGCGTCCTTCCAACTCGGTACATTTATCACTTATTTTGCCCAGTAAATCAGGTAGACGTTGATTTTCTTTGAGGAGCGTTTTCATAGTCTGAGCACTTGTTTCGGCTAAATCTTCAAGGTTCTTTATGGCTGTCGACTGCTCCTTGAGTTCTTCCTCCACAGGTTCCAGCTCTGTTTCCATCTTATTTTGGATTTTATCATTCATCTCTACTACTATATTTGCAGCTTGATCCGTTAATATTTCTGCAATTTCCTTTCGAAATGAGTCAGATAATTCCGTGGCAGAGATATTGATTTCAGACTTTAACTCTTTCATCTTCTCCTTGATTTTTTCTATTTCTTCCTTAAAATTCATTTTTGCCAGTTCAGTCTTTAATTCCAACTTTATTTCTTTCTTTGACTCTGCCATTTCTTGTACAAAAAAAGCTTTGTTCTTCAATTTCCGATTTTTTCTTCGATTTGTTTGACACATCTTCTTGGGATAGTGTCCTACCTGAGCCTGAGGCTTCAGTCGGGCCTTGTTCTTGTTCTGCCGTTTTTTGTCTTGTATATCGAAGTTTTGATTTATCCACGGGTGGGCTGCACTGTGTTGCCATTACGAGTCGCACGCCTGATGATGTCACTCACGGCAGCCGGTGCAGAAACAGTAGGTCTTTTCTCCCCGGTTTTTTCCTCGTTTTTTTCACGGAGCTGGCTGGCGTTACTCTCTAGCCCTCCATGGCGCCACCGGAAGTCGAATACAATTTCGGCACATTTGGATCGGTCCGAGTTAGCATGGGGAAATCATGCTTGACTACTCTTCTGGAATTTTTTGAGGATGTAACTAGGCACACACACACACAGACGCACGCGCGCGCATGCGCACACACACGAGGCTTCGGCCATGTGGATGGTAACATCGGGAGCTGACGTGGTTGGTGACTGACTCCGAACTCCAGCAACAGCAGCGTAGTCTGCCCCAAATCGTGTGGCTTGAATCGGCCCGTTCACGTGGGCTTTCAGCGGCCGGCTGGGGGTTCAACATCGGGAGCCTCGAATGCCTCGATGCAGCAGTTTGATTTTAAGCCGTGCCGGGCGCTGAAAGGCCCCGTGAACAGGCCGATTCAGCCCTTAGAAAGTGTCTGATAAAGTCCGGATTACAAAACACGGGGGGGGGGGGGGGGGGGTGTGGGAGATTGTCCCCCACCTCTCAAAGCATGGGGGGAAGTCAACTGAACAAAGCCCTTCGACCACAACTGTCTTCTTAAGCCAATTCTGAATCTATACGATCAGGTCACTGCAAATCTCATACGTCTTCTGGATCAGCCTACCACGGGGGACTTTATCAAATGCCTCACTGAAATCCATGTACGCAATATCCACTGTTCTACCCTCGTCAATCACTTTGTCACCTCCTCAAAAAACGTGATCACATTAGTAAGACATGTTGACTGTTCGGAATTAGTCATAGAGCAACGAAACAGGCCCTGCGGTCCAAGATGCCCATATCCCTCTAAATCTTTCCTACCCATGTACTTGTCCAAGTGTCTTTTAAATAAGTCCGTTTTTCCAATATATTTATTTTGTTTGTGTTCTGCGATGCTGCTTATCAAGCAGTGGGAATTTAGCGGCTTTCAGAAACATTATTTTTCCAGCACTACTTAATTTTACTCTATCAACAGAGTTGAGAATGCAGCTGAGTCCGTCATGCAATCCAGCCTTTAGCCATCGATTCCAACTACACTCCGCTGCCTGGGAAATGTAGCCTAAACAATCAAAGACATAGAAACACCGAAAATAGGTGCAGGAGTAGGCCATTCGAGCCAGCACCGCCACTCAATATGATCATGGAGAATCAACCAAAATCAGTACCCCGTCCAGCTTTTCCCCCATATCCCTTGATTCCCTTAGCCCTAAGAGCCAAATCTAACTCTAAATCTAAATCTACTTGAAAACATCCAGTGAATTGGCCTCCACTGCCTTCTGTGGCAGAGAATTCCACAGATTCACAACTCTGGGTGAAAAGGTTTTTTGCTCATCTCAGTCCTAAATAGCCTACCCCTTATTCTTAAACTGTGACCCCTGGTTCTGGACTCCCCCAACATCGGGAACAAATTTCCCTGCATCTACCCTGTCCAATCCTCTAAGAATTTAATAAGTTTCTATAAGATCCCCTCTCGCCCTTCTAAATTCCAGCGAATATAAGCCCAGTCGACCCATTCTTTCAACATACGTCAGTTCGCCATCTCGGGAATTAACCTGGTGAACCTGCACTGCCTCCCTCAATAGCAAAAATGTCCTTCGTCAAATTAGGAGACCAAAATTACACACAACACTGCAGGTGCGGTCTCACCAGGGCCCTGTACAACTGCAGTAGGACCTTGCTCCTAAACTCAAATCATCTTGCAATAAAGACCAACATGCCATTAGCTTTCTTCACAGCCTGCTGTACCTGCAAGCTTACTTTCAATGACTGATGTACAATGACACCCAGGTCTCGTTGCACCTCCTCTTCTCCTAATTTGACACCAGATAATAATCTGCCTTTCTGTTCTTGCCACCAAAGTGGATAACCTCACATTTATCCACATTATACTGCATCTGCCATGCTTCTGCCCACTCACCCAACCTATGCACGTCACCCTGCAGCCTCATAGCATTCTCCTCGCACCTCACACTGCTATCCAGCTTTGTGTCATCCGCAAACTTAAAGATGTTACATTTAATTTCCTTGTCAAAATCGTTAATATATATTGTAACAACTGGGGTCCCAGCACCGACCCTTGCGGTACCCCACTCGTCACTGCCTGCAATTCTGAAAAGGACCCGTTAATTCCTACTCTTTGCTTCCTCTATGCCAACCAGTTCTTTTATCATGTCAATACCCTATCCCCAATACCATTTTGCACAATAATCTCTTGTGTGGGACCTTCTCAAATACTTTTTGATAGTCCAGATACACCACATCCACGGGCTCTCCCTTATCCATTCTACGTGTTACATCCTCAAAAAATTCCAAAAGATTAGTGAAGCAAGATTTCCCCTTCATAAATCCAAGCTGACTGACCGATCCCGTCAATGCTTTCCAAATGCGCTGCAATAGCATCTGTAATAGTCTACCCCAGCATCTTCCCCACCACTGATGTAAGGCTAACTGGTCTATAATTCCCCGTATTCTCTCTCACTCCTTTCTTAAAAAGTGGAGTTACATTGGCTACTCTCCAGTCCACAGTAACTGATCCCGAGTCAAGAGATAATTGAAAAATTATCACCAATGCATCCATGATTTCTAGGGCCACCTCCTCGAGTACTCTGGGATGCAGACCATCAGGCCCTGGGGGTTTATCTGCCTTCAGTCCCACCAGTTGTGGATTGGTGTGGATTCCCTTCAGTTCCTCCCTCCCACGAGATCCTCGGACCCCTAATATTTCCGGGAGATTGTTTGTGTCTTCCTTAGTGAAGACAGAACCAAAGTACTCGTTTAACTGTTCTGCCATTTTCTTATTTCCCAATATAAATTCATCTGTCTCTGACTATAAGGGACCTACATTCGTCTTCACTAATCTTTTCCTTTTTACATAACTAAAGAAACTTTTACAGTCTGTTGGACCCTTGAAGACTGAAACGGGTGAATTTATTATGGGGAACAAAGAAATGGCAGATGAGTTGAACAGATACTTTGGATCAGTCGTCATTAAGGAGGACACAAACAATCTTCCTGATGTACTAGGGGCCAGAAGATCTGGGATGACGGAGGAACTGAAGGAAATCCACATTAGGCAGAAAATGGTGCTGGGTAGACTGATGGGACTGAAGGCTGATAAATCCCAGTATACGTAAAAGACCCAAGGGTCTTGAAATTCATCTATTCGGAGTTCGGGTGTAAAGTCGGGTATGTCGAGCTGAACCATTTGCTCTATTACATACCTCCTTAGATAAAAGATGCAAGACTTAAAAACGAATACGGGGAATGGAGGAATAACGTTTTGTAGCTGGAATGTTAAAGGTATTAACGAACTAATTAAGAGAGGTAAAGTATTAGCACATTTAAAAGCACTTAAAGTGGACGTGGCATTTATCCAAGAGACACATCTAAAAAAAGATGCAGAGCATAGATTAAAGGCTAAATGGATTGACAAAACATATCATTCTTCTTTTACACACAAATCTAGAGGTGTAGCAATATTAATTCCTAAAGGCATTTCATTTAAACACACTTCAACTATAACTGATAGTGATGGTAGATATATTATTGTAATAGGAGAATTATACACACAAAAATGATTTTTGTCAATGTATATGGCCCAAATTTTGACAGCCCACTGTTTTTTAAGAAAATATTTAATACTATCCCAGAATGACCACAACACAACCTAATAATTGGAGGAGATTTAAATTGTACACTAGATCCTTATTTAGACAGATCATCAAGACAACGGAAAATTAAATCGCATTCCAGTGATTTAATAAATGCAGGGTGCACAAAAAGCTGGAGAAACTCAGCGGGTGCAGCAGCATCTAAGGAGCGAAGGAGATAGGCGACGTTTCGGGTCGAGACCCTTCTTCAGACTCCGTTTCGGGTCGAGACCCTTCTTCAGTAAATGCATATACACATACTAGTAATATTAAAGATGTTTGGAGAATGCAAAACCCAGCTGGACAAGAATATTCATTTTACTCACCTGTGCATAAAACTTATTCAAGAATAGATTATTTTTTGGTAGATTTAAAACTTATCCCATTTACTTATAATTCAAAATATCATAATATTATAATCTCAGATCACGCACCTTTAACTTTTATGATTAAAATAACTGGTAAAACGGAAAAACAGGAACAATGGAGATTTAACCCACAAATTTTTAAAAGACAAAATAACTCAAGAATACATCACAAAACAGATTAAGATTTTCTTTGAAATAAATGATAAGCCAGAAATACCTTTGTCCCTATTACGGGAAACTTTTAAAGCGTATGTTCGGGGAATTATGATATCCTCTCAAGCATTTTATAATAAAGAGCGATTCTCTCTACTGAGGGAACAACAGGCATTGGAAAAGGAGATCAAACAATTAGACACAGAAAACGCTGCTAACCCAACCAAGATAAAACATAATAAAATCTCTGCATTGAAATATAAATTAAATAAAATACAGTCAGACCAAGTTGTAAAACTCTACCAATATACTAATTTGAATTCGGAGATAAACCACAAAAATTATTAGCTCGTCAATTACGAAAATTGGAGGGAGAAAAATTAGTCCATAGGATTAAATCAGACAAAGGTGAATTACTAGTACAAACTAAAGATATAAATGAGAGATTTTTGCAATATTATAAAAATTTATATTCAGCCAAAACGACAGAAAATCGTACAGGAATCTAAACATTAAAAAAAATTGTAATCTAAAAGGACTGGATTTAGAAAATAGAGAATCACTAAACGCTGAAATAACTACTAAAGAAATCGAAGAATCTATTAGGTCATTAAAAAATGGTAAAACTCCAGGACCGGATGGTATTGGTTCGGAATTTTATAAAACATTCTATGATCTGATACCACCACATTTGAAGACACTTTATGAATATATTTATGCACAACAGAAATTACCAGAAACATTAAATGAATCTATTATAACGCTTATACCTAAATTAGATAAAGATCTGGATGATCCAGGGTCGTATAGAGCTATAGCTCTTTTAAATACTGATCAAAAAATATTAACCAAAATACTAGCTCAAAGACTAAATACAGTGATTAATAAAGTAATTAATTCAGATCAAACAGGATTTATACCAAAACGATACTCATATAACCTGAGTCGATTATTCAATATTATATACTCGAAAAGAAATATTAATAAAGATCTAACAATTATCTCATTAGACGCAGAGAAAGCTTTTGATCAGGTTGAATGGTCTTATTTATTTTCGGTTATGGAAACTTCAGTTGGGAGAGAAGTTTATAACATGGGTTAAACTACTATATACCATTCTAACAGCTAGAATATTAACAAATCAAATGTTATCAACTACATTTAATTTATCCAGAGGCTGTAGACAAGGTTGTCCTCTATCCCCACTACTGTTCGCACTGGCAATTGAACCATTAGCACAAACCGTGAGATTACATCCTGAACTATACGGGTATGAAACCAAAGAAACTGAAAATAAAATCTCTTTATACGCTGATGATGTATTACTTTATATTACAAAGCCTGAAACTAGTATCCCTAACTTATTAGATTTAATAACTCAATTTGGCTTCTTTTCAGGATATAGAATTAATTGGAATAAAAAGTGAACTTATGCCAATAATGGGAATAAAACATTAAAATTGGAAAGTATACCACTGGCTCTTCCTATTGTAAACAACATTACTTTTAAACCCTCAATGATGGATAAAGTTTGTTTACAATGGAAGAACTATGGAATTAATAAGATGGGTGATCTCTACAGGGAAAGTCTCTTTCTTTCATTTCAGGAATTACAACAAAATTACGGATTATACTCAAAAGAGTACTTTAGATATTTACAAATTAGAGACTATGTTAAATCAAACACACAGGATTTTAGAAATAGAAAGACAGAAATTTTAGATGAATGTCTAAATAAATATCCGAACACAGAAAAATATATATATATTTATAATATTTTATTGGAAAATGATGTACCAATGTCGGAAATATATAGGCAAGAATGGGAAATTGAATTAGGTCAAACAATTAGTCTAGAAGTATGGAATGAAAGTTTACAACATATACACCACTGCTCATTAAATGCCAGACACTCTTTGATACAATTTAAAGTTTTACATAGATTACACTTTTCAAAATCCAAATTACACAGAATTTTTTCAAATGTTTCTGCTATATGTGATAAATGACAGGATTTAGAAGCTAATCTAACGCACTCATTCACAAAATGTATAAAAATTACTAACTTTTGGATAGAACTTTTTAAGATAATCTCGAATGTAGTTAATACAAATCTGTCTCCAGACTCAAAATTAATCATATTAGGAATATTAGAAACAGATCAACTGCTAACAACACAGCAAATATTTTTTATCGTTTATAGTTTAATAATTGGTGAAAAAAAATTAATATTAAGATTTTGGAAAGGTCCTAATCCCCCACAATCAAAATGTGGATTACAGAAATGTCGAGGACACTTCATCTGGAAAGATTAAGACTTGTACTTTTGGACAAGCTAGATCAGTTCAGAGGAATATTGTCTCCATTTATTGAATATTTAAAGGGTGAAGGTGTCCGGTTCGAGGGCCTGACTGAAACCTAAATGAAGAAATAGATGAAGAACTATATATAATAGTCCACTGATATTTTACTAACTTTTGAATAACTTTTTTACTAACAATTGAAAACTACTTTGGTCCGTTTCACTAAGGAGACATAAATAATCTGCCTGAAATAGCAGGGGACTGTGGTCAAAGGAGGAATTGAGTGAAATCCAGGTCAGTCGGGGAAGTGGTGTTGGGTTAATTGAATAGATTAAAGGCCGATAAATCCCCAGGGCCAGATAGGCTGCATCCCAGAGTACTTAAGGAAGTAGCTCAGGAAATAGTGGATGCCAGTGATCTTTCAAACTCTTTAGATTCTGGAGTGGAGTTCCTGGGAGGATTGGCGGGTAGCAAATGTAACCCCTCTTTTTAAGAAGAGAGGAGAGAGAAAACGGGAATTACAGACCAGTTAGTCTAACATCGGTAGCGGGGAAAACTGCTAGAGTCAGTTATTAAAGATGGGATAGCTGCACATTTGGAAAGTGGGTGAAATCATTGACAAAAGTCAGCATGGTTTTACAAAAGGTAAATCATGTCTGACGAATCTTGTGGAATTTTTCGAGGATGTAACTAGTAGTGGATAAAGGGAATGGGAGAGAGAGGAGAACCAGTGGATGTGGTATATCTGGATTCCATAAGGCTTTCGACAAGGTGCCCCACATAAGAGATTAGTATACAAACTTAAAGCATACGGTATTAGGGGTTCAGTATTGATGTGGATAGAGAACTGGCTGGCAAACAGGAAGCAAAGAGTAGGAGTTAAACGGGTCCTTTTTGGCAGGCAGTAAAGTGGGGTACCGCAGGGCTCAGTGCTGGTACCCAGCTATTTACAATATATATTAATGATCTGGGATGCGGGAATTGAAAGGCAATATCTCAAGTTTGCGGATGACACTAAGCTGGGGGGCAGTGTTTCGCTGTGAGGAGGATGCTAGGAGACTGCAAGGTGACTTGGATAGGCTGGGTGAGTGGGCTTGGCAGATGCAGTATAATGTGGATAAAATGTGAAGGTTATCCACTTTGTAGTGGCACAAAACAGGAAAGCAGACTATTATTTTAGAAGAGGAGGGAAGAGAAAAAAATGGTGGCCCGATTAAGGAAAAGGGAGATGCCAGCGAGACTGGGTGTCATGGTACACCAGTCAGTGAAGTAGCAGGCAGTTGAAAAAAGCGAATGGTAATTTAGCTTTCATAGCAAAAGGCATAAGGATTTGAGTGGTTCTACTTCAGTTTACAGGGGCTTGGTGAGACCACACCTGGAGTAGGTGCAGGGAAGTTTATGAGAGTTCTCCAATCTGAGGAAGACATATGTGCCAGTGCAGAGAAGTTCACCAGAATGGGATTGTGACTGGATAGACCTCGTTTATACTCTCTGGATTTAGGAGATTAAAGAGGGGATCTAATAGAAACTTACAAAATTCTTAAGGGGTTGACAGCTAGATGCAAAGATTGTTCCCCGATGTTGGGGAAGTCCCAGGACAAGGGTCACAGCTTAAGATAAGGGGGTTGAGAAAGACATTCTCACACAGAGGAGTGGTGAGTCTCTGGAACTCTCTGCAGCTGACAGTTCTAATATTTGAGTGAGTTGGATGTGGCCCATGTGGCTAAGGGAAATGGAGAGAAGGCAGGTACGGGATATGAGTTGGATGAAGCCATGATCATATTGATTGGCGGGCATGCAGGCTCGAAGGGTGAATGGCCTACTCCTGCACCTAATTTCTATGTTTCTATGTTCTATGATATATCTCCAATGAAGTATAGCCTGCTTAATACTCCACTCATATTATTGATTTTCTACTTTTATTTTATTTCTCTTTATTATTTCTCTTTACTATCTTCTTTCTGTTATAAAATAATAAAAAGTATAGAAGTATAAATAAGAATGATTGTAAACTTTAAAAATATTAAGAATGTATGTGACGAATAATATGTCTCTTTCTTTTTATTTTATGTTTATTCCTTCTTAATATGTAATTACGTCTAATAAAAATATTTTACAAAAAACAAAAATAAATTGCATTCCCCCCCCCCCCCCCCCTCCATGTTTTGATAGTGATTTCTGTGCCTGCATGGAATGCACCGAGATATACATCAGCTTGAGAAATGGGTGCTGATATGTCAGATGGCGTTTAATCCGAACAAGTGTGAGGTGTGAATTTTAGGAGGTCAAATGTAAGGAAAATATACAGTTAATAGCAAAACCCTTAACAGCTTTACAAACCTTAACATTAGTACAGAGGAATCTTGGGTCCAACTTAAGATGGAATTTCTTTAGTCAGAGGAATTCAGTCAGAAGGTTGTGGAGGCCATGAATGGATATTTTTACGGCAGAGATGGATAGATTCTTGATTAGTACAGGTGTCATGGGTTATGGGGAGAAGGCAGGAGAATGGGGTTGAGAGGGAGAGATCAGCTGTGATTGAATGGCGGAGTAGATTTGATGGGCCGAATGGCCTAAATCTGCTCCTATCACTTATGAACTTATGAACTCCATTGCTCCCTGAAAGTGGCAATACAAGCAAATAGTGTGATAAAGAAGATGTATGATATGCTTTTCTTCATTGATTGCGGCATTTGGTATAAGTATGTAAATGTTATTTGTATAGCACGTTTAAATCAACTCGTGTTGAAACCAAAGTGGACATAGAAGAAATAATTAAGTTTCCATAGAAACAAAAAAGGGCCAGGTAGTTATGATGCAGTTTTACGGAGCTTTGTTACACTGCATTTGGAGTATTGCGTATACTTTTGATCATCCCATTACAGTCTGTGGAGGTTTTGGAGTGAGTGCAGAAGCGATTTATCAGAAATCTGTCTGGATTAGTGGGTATTAGCTTTTAGAAGAGGTTGGACAGACTTAGCGTCCCAGTGCGAAATGGCTTTATTTCTCATTCTAAAACTGACCTCAGGTTCTTGTCTCATTAGTCAGCGCAAACTTCCTTGTTCAACCAGCCTGTTGATTCCTGTAAGAATTTTGTACATTTCAATGAGATCTCTCTTTAAATTCTGAAGAATGCATCTTGTAACAACATCTCAGATATTATAGGAAACAGGATGAATAGAAAGGGAGAACTGAAGAATATCAATACTGACCAGCTTGATTTTCTTTATCAAACCCACCATTTTCGCAATCAGTTTTGTTATAAAGGCCATCACACATTTGTCTTCCCGATCACTTGCTGACTAGGACGTTAGCTCTCAGTAGTTTGCTTACATCAACACTTGGTCCCTTTTATATTTTCCAATCTCTCGCCATTTAAAGAAAAATCTGTTCTGTATATCCTTGGTCTATCACTCGGTTTATTTGTATCCTCTTGAAACTACTTCACATCATCCCCTCTCTCATATAGTCATACAGCGTGGAACCTGGCTCTTCGGCCCAACTTGCCCACACTGGCCAACATGTCCTAGCTACAGTAGTCCCACCTGCCTGCATTTGGCCCATATCCCTCCAAGCCTCTCATCCATGTACCTGTTAAGCTATCTCTTAAACGTTGTGATAGTCCCTGCTCAACTACCTCCTCTGACAGCTCATTCTCTACACTCATCACCTTCTCGCTTAGTTTTGTGTTTGCGTTACATATAACCAATACATAATGCAATATACAGAACAAGGTGGTCCTCGGCCAATGGATTGAATCAAAGCTCTTCAATCCTTCAACATTTTGTCATCAGTGATGGTAGACAGTCAAAGAGCTAGTGGAAAAAGGTGATTCCAAGAACATTCCCAGAGCTCATAGTAGATCATAGTTGCAGCGGTACAGTTATGGTTAGTGTCCTGAGTGTTAAAGAGCCTGATTATTAACAAGAAGTTTTTCTTGAATCTGGAGGCCACAGTTCTTGGGCTCCTGTTCTTTCTTCTTGATGGAAGTAGCAAAATGGTTTGGGTGATGTGGAACTTTGTTGATATTAACTGCCTTTTTGAGGCAGTGCTTTCTGTCTATCTCCATTGTTGGGGAGATCAATAAGCATGCTGCACCAGATAATGTTTTCTACTTTTTACAGACTCTTTCATTTTTGCATTTGATGAATGTGGTCACAAGGAACCCTAGTAAAACTAAAGTCAGTAGGCCTCAATGGTTGAGGTCATAACTCAAAGAGGAAGATATCTGTGGTTGCTTATCAGCTATTCCAGCCCCAGAATTTCCAAATTTACTCGCGATATTATTATTCACCTGCTTCATCAAGAATCTTATCATCATCATGTCATAAAGTAGGAGTGTTTTTTAGTGATTGCACAAATATCATTTTAAGCACCTCTTAAGCAAATGAGGCAGACCATACTTGCATTACTAAGGGCGAGACTATTCCAGGCACAATTTCCCTGTGCCATTTCAGCCAGGTCATTACCATGTACAACAATACACAATCTCACCACCCACAAATCATTCAATGGCATTACCATTGCTGTGATGATGTGTGTTATCATTGACCAGAAATGCAAATAGACCAAGCTGCATATATACTATGGCTATATTAGCAGGTCAGATGCCAGGTAACATTCAGTGAATATTTCACCTCCAGACATTTTTAAGTAAGGCACAAGGATGGTCTCTTCTTACCTGGATGAGGTGTTGGAATGGCTTAACCAGGTGTTAAGCTTTTCTGTGACAGTATTTTGGGATGTGGCTTATTAAATCCCCCATCTCCTAATCCTGGATAAAGCATCATGTCACTTATATTGCAAAAAGCAATCCTGCTGTGCAAGGCTTCATTGTAGCAAGTTTGGGTCGGAGAAGGTGGTCAAAGTTAGAAGTCTCTTGAAGTCAAAAGCATGCAATACTGAAACATCATTCCATTTGTCATTTATTTTTGCACTTCAGTCTGTTAATATATTCCACAGTGTGTAACTTCCTCAACTTAATCATACAGGCAATTCTCCTAAGTATTATACAAATAGTTGATTTATACAATGATATCTTGTGTAGCAGTTAAGTTATTGTACTTATAATTTAGAAGTCTGGCCTTAAAATAGGAGGTATGTTTAAATTAATTTGCATAATTAAAATTGAGCTTCAGTAATCTTGAAAATGCCAACCCCACTCAGGACAAGACAGGAGTCTGAAGAAGAGTCTCGACCCGAATCGTCACCCATTCCATCTCTCCAGAGATGCTGAGTTACTCCAGCATTTTGTGTCGACCACCCAGAAAGTAGATAACTGGATTGGTACCTCGACTATTAATCTAAATATTCACTCTCACCTTGACTCTAGTTCCTGTGCTGCCATCTAAAAGATGTATAGTAATGAATCACCAAGGCTGTTTTGACAACGTCCTAAACTTGTTCTACATAGGATAGCAATAGTAGACACAAATGGCCTCTGCTATCTGCAAATTCCCCTCCAAGTCACACACCATCAAAACCATGCCACTGGTGAGAATTAGGATATTTGCTGATTTTTTTTATTTTTTTTTTTAGTTAGCGTGATGCTCATCTATTTCTCCAGTAGCTATATCATTTAATTTTAGTATCACTTTGTTCCATTTTTTTTGCTGCCACCACTTTGTAGTCGTACAGCCATTAGTATAATGCAAGTTTCGTGTTGGTGTTTAGATCATCCAAACACCATATTATTATCTTTACTAGAAAGTTTAGTGTAGTTTAAACTATTACACCTTATACAAAACAGTATAAGGTGCACTAAACTTTTTAGTGAAGATCAAAATCCATTTTCTCACTGTTAACTGCTGAGGCAAAGTGGAAGAATAAGATACAATTCGAGTATGTTGTCAAGCTGGAAAAGGTACAGATAAATTTTACGAGGATGTTGCCAGGACTGGAGGGTCTGAGCTATAGGCAGAGGTTGAGTAGGCTGGGAGCCTATTCCTTGGAGCGCAGGCGGATGAGGTGTGATCTTATAGTGTCTATGATCACAGAGTAGGTGAATCGAGGACATAGTTTTAAGGAGAAGGGGAAAAGATTTTTGAATAGGAATCTGAAAGGTAACTTTTTCACACAAAGGGTGGTGGATGTATCGCATGGGTGGAAATCCCGGGGGAGGGGTGGTTGAATCTCCCTCATGTTTTGAGAGGTGGAGGACAATTCCCCCCATATTTTCTTGTATGTCGAAACGTAACTTAGGTCTATTTTCTGGCCCCTTTACCCCCCTCCCACCCACCACGGAAGGAAGCTTGCGATACACTCTTCCCAATTAAGCCAGTGCTAACTGCAATTACCGTATCATGCGTACGCACGTTTGCATACAACAGGAGTCTCCAAACTATGCACCCCGGGCCACATCAGGTCTGCCACGAGATTTTATCCGGCCCGCAGCAAGCTCAGCGCAGGATGGAGCGTGTGTCAGTTAGGCGTCGATGCGAGTCGGGGAGCAAAGCGGCTTGGACGTGCTCTTAGTGTTGTTACCGGGTAGGTCCCTCAAATTGTCAGAGCCAACCCATCACAGGGCCGCCGTGAAGAAGGGCGCAATGTGTAGGGGGGGGGGGGTGGGGGGGGGGGTTTGTTTGAGGGTGGCCAAAATGGCTCGGGGGGGGGGGGTGGGGGGGATGTTCGGCGACGGCGGTCAGAATGGGTCGGCGCCGTGTTATAACGTGCGATCGTTCCTCTCTGCCCTCTCTCCCTTCTCTGCCCTCTCGCTTTGGGTCCCAACCATGTTTTAAAAGCAGTTTCTGCCCATGGTATGGAACAAGCTGCCAGAGGAGGTAGTTGAGGCATGGACTATCCCAACATTTAACAAGGGGTTAGACAGGTACATGGATAGGACAGTTTTGGAGGGATATGGACCAAATGCTGGCAGGTGGGACTAGTGTAGCTGGGACATGTTGGCTGGTGTGGGCGTTGGTTCGAAGGGCCTGTTTCCACACTGTATTACTCTATGGCTATAAGTAGAAAGTGAGTGTTGTTACAAACAGTAAGGTTTTTAATGCACGTGTGTTTTAATTTTGTAATGAGAAAGAGAGGCCAAAACGTTACAAAAAAGCAGTTCAAGTCCATGTTATCATGACTACTGCTTGAGTGGAAGTGTGGATCTAAAGACTTGTTTCCAAGCTGGTATTTCTAAATAACTTCACATTATTTAAACTTTCTGATATGGATGTTTTTGCTGTTATTTATGGTGAATGGTAGAAGCAATGTGCAAGCATCCAAATATTGTATTTTAAGCAACAGGAATGATTATTTTGCAGGTGTCTTTTTTAAATATTGTATCCATATTCTCACAACTATTATCTTGCCTATTCAGTTGTGGTTGGATTTAGCATGGCCTTTGTGATGATAAGGACAAATTCTGAGGACTTACCAATTTGCTGACATGGACAATAGTCTTAATGCGTCAAAAATGTCATAATTTTAATTGTCATTTGCCAAACTCAAAGAATGCAAGTTGTGAGGAATAAGGGGAACAAACTACTGAAGGAGAAAAAATTAAAAATTCCGCAATGTAATTGCAATCTGAATGTGCATTTGGAAATGATCTTTCTTGTTGATAATTATAAAAATAGTGCTCGGTACAGTTAGAAATTTTAGACAATTTGTAGATTCTATGTGAACAGTATGATTACAACTTTATAGGAACTGAAATTATTTTGGGGGAACTAATTAAACAGGTGTAGTGATAAAACGGAAATATGTGTGGTGTGGTTTGTCCATTCAGACTTATAACCACCCTTATGTAAGGTTTGTAATACTATTAAACGGAGTTGAGTGTTTAAATCTCCAAAATTATTTATAAGCATATTTAACTAGCTACAGAAGGTTTCTGAAGGTTTGTTTTTAGTTTCTCCCAAAAGTATTTTCATTCTATAGACTTCACCTGCTTTTTCTGGCATCATTATGTGGAAAGTATTCATTCAAGTTTTTAAAAATTCATTCCAAATACAGAGTAAATGGCATTTGTCTTTTATCAGTAAATGCCTTTCGATAGACTTGAGTGTAGATTACACCTGATGTTCAGTAACAACACCTAGGGTTTGCTATTTCCCACGTAATACCATCACAGGCAGGCCATCGAAACAACTCTGGTTCAATGAAAAGTACAAAAGGCTGTCAGGTGAACCTTTGGAAAACATAAGGACGTGGACCCACTATAATTTGCCAATCACACAACAGATCAACAGTGGGTGCGATTTCACTGGCCCTGCACTCTGCACTGAACCACTTGGAGATAATAAAATGCACGTCAGGCTGTTATTCATTAATTACAGCTCAGCATTCAACATCATAATTCCCTACATACTTCGGTTTTGCACTATAATGGTATAAAAACCTAGTGTTAATTTATTAGATCTTTGATCATTGTACATTTATTTGTGTCAGTTGCATTAATGGGTCTGTGAAGGTGCAGCAAGTAAGAATTCCATTGTTCCATTACCTAGTAGTAGTAGTAGTATGCCCCCCTCGGTCATGACTGACCATGGGTGATGCATCCTAGTTGTTGGCTGCTTGCTCCAAGCCTCGGCTAGAGCAGCGTAGCTTGTGGCTGAAGTGTCATTTGCATTAATGGGCTTGTAAAGGTGCAGCAAGTAAGAATTCCATTGTTCCATTACCTGTATGTATGACAATAAAACACTCTTGACTTGATCAATGTTGTCAGGTACCTGGTGAAATCGCTACATAGGACTTGCTTGTGTGCTAAAGCAGCATGTACAGAGCTAAAGATTCCACAACCGTCAGAGCAGTCATGTGACACCTAATCATCTAATCATGAATGGTTATGCAAGAGACTGCAGATGCTAGAATCTTGAAAGAGTTTGAAGAAAGGACCCGATTCAAAATGATGTTTTGTCCATTTCCCACCTGACCCATTGACCCACTCTCCTACAGTTTTTTTTTTCCAATCGCAAGTGATGATGTACTGTTAAGCAACTGATAGGAGGAGGTTCCACAAATAACCCCATTCTCAACAATGTTAGTCAATGCTAGTGAATAAGAACAGAAAAAATAGCTGCAGGATTAAGCCACCTGGCCTGTCAAGCCACCATTGCCATTCATCAAGATTGTTTGCTGATCTTTATCCCCAGTTTCCTGTGCTATCCCCATATCTCCTGATTACCTTAATATTGAGAAATCTATCTGTATCTGCTTTTAATTGACAACTTAACTGAATATCATAAGGAATAGGAGTAGAATTAGGCCATTCGGCATATCCAGTCTACTCTGCCATTCAATCATGGCTGACCTATCTCTCCCTCCTGACCCCATTCTCCTACCTTCTCCCCATAACCTCTGACACCCGTACTAATCAAGAACAGATACTATTCATAGCTCTACAGGGTAGAACATTCCAAAGACTCACCACTTGATGCATGTAAAACAAAATCATCTTGGGACTTAGCAAGGTTTCCCTTATTCTGAAACATTTTAACTGTTAGTATACACTTCAACCAGGGGAAACATCCTTACTACATCCAGCCTCCAATGTATTGGAAGAATGTTGTCACTTTCAGTGAGATATTCTCTCATCCTCTCAATTCCAGACAGGCCAAGTCTACCCAATTTTCTAAATACCAGATTTGCCAGCTCTGAACCCTGCTTGAGCATTGTTGCAGCACTACCTGTTTGGCAAGTATATAGGGAAGGAGCCAAAAACTGACAATAATACTCCAGGTGCAGTCCCACGCTCAGTTATCAGCAAAATGATTGAAAATGACCTTGACTGTGATATTAACTGGCATTGATTTACAGATAATCTGTCTATCAATGCGTCGATAAGACTTGCCAGGACAACTTGACTCCAGAACTCTTCGTGGCCTCAGTGCAGTGCCCTAGCTCTTATGTAGAGGTTATTTGTGTCCTTTTTAATAAATATTCTGCAACTCTGCATCATTGATGAAACATGCAATAGTTGCCCATCCTGAATTGTCCTTGAGAAGATGGTGATTAATCACCTTTTTGAACCAATGCAGTCCATAAGATGAATGTACCCTTGCAGTGTTGCTGGGCAGGGAATTCCGTGATTTATACTTGCTATCTTTGTTCCAAGTTATGTGTTTCCAGGTCAGGATGATGAGAAACCTGCAGGTATTAGTATTCACACTTGCTCAGATTAAACCCCATCTGCCATTTCTCTACCCATTTCTGTAGCTAATTTATATCCCGTTGTATACAATGACAGTATCCATCTGTATACTACTTGCAGCCACAATATTTTTATATTTTGTCCAGTTTAATTTCTGGTCAATGATGACCTCCAAAATATTGATGGCATGGGATATGAAAATGGTCATTCGATTGAGTGCCAAAGTTAGATGGTCTGATTCTTTGTTATTGGAGATGGTCTTTATCTGGCATTTTGTTGTATGGATATGCCACTACTCTTGTTTAGGCCTTTTTGCTTGTAGGCATAGGCTATGGAGTTGCAAATACAACAAATATATCAAATTGAACAATATCCAGTAATGTATATAATTGACACCTAAGCATCCAAAAGGTTTTATTTTGAACCACAGTAAAGATTATTTAACACTGCCTTTTCTCAATATTAATCATTGTTCCCTAATCTCACAATATTGTCTTACCTCTCCAATTTTATTTCCATAGTTTTAATAATGATCAGGACAAAGTCCAAGTGTTTATCAAATTGTTGAAAGGGTCACTACAGGGTAGACTACTTGGGAAGGGTAGATTCCATGGGACCCAGGGAGAGCTAGCAAACTGGATTTAGAATTGGCTTCATGCTAACTAGCAGTGTGCCTCGGATCAGTGCAGGGCCCTCTGCTGTTGGTCATCTAACTCAATGATTTGGATGACAACAAATAAAGCATGATTAGGACGTTTGCAGATAACGCTAAGATAGATGGTATAATTGACAGTGAAGATGGCTATTAAGAATTACAGCGGGATCTTGATCAGTTGGGCAGCTGTGGAGTGTCAAATGGAAATTGATTCAGGTAAATATGGGTTGCAGCATTTTACAAAGTCAGGCCAGGGCAGGACCTTCACAATGAATAGTAGGATAATGTGGAGTGTTGTAGAACAGAGTGATCCAGATGTCAAAGTACATAGTTCCTTAAAAATGGCATTGCAGGTGGTGAAGAAGGCTTTTGGCACACTGCCCTTCATTTGTCAGGGAATTGAGTACAGAAGTTGGGCCTGTACTCGTTGGAGTTTAGAAGGATTACGGGGGACCTCATTGAAGCTTACCAAATAGTGAAGGGTTTGGATAGAATGGATGTGGAGAGGATGTTTCCACTAGTGGGAGAGTCTGGGACCAAAGGGCACAACCTCAGAATAGGATGTACCACTATAAAGGAGATGAGGAATTTCTTTAGTCAGCGGTGAATCTGGAATTCATTGCCACAGACAGCTGTGGAGGCCAAGTCAGTGGGTAATTATAATAGACAAAGACAATGTGCAGGATTAGGCCATTCGGCCCCTCGAGCCAGCACGGCCATTCAATGTAATCATGGCTGACCATCCACAATCAGTACCCTGTTCCTGCCTTCTCCCTATACCCCTTGACTCTGCTATCTTTAAGAGCTCTGTCTAGCTCTCTCTTGAAAACATCCAGAGAACCAGCCTCCACCGCCCTCTGAGGCAGAGAATTCCGCAGACTCACAACTCTCTGTGTGAAAAGGTTTTCCTCATCGTTCTAAATGGCTTACCCCTTATTCTTAAACTGTGGCCCCTGGTTCTGGACTCCCCCTGAAAGAGCAAATAGTCAAGTCTAATAGTCAAATCTAAAATTGAGTCGTTCTTCTACAAAAGCATGGACTAGTAGAACAAAAGAATGGCTCGGTGCCAAGTCTGAATGACTTTGTAAATTGAATGAACACAATATGGAGAACAGGTTATCTTTTCAATAAATATATTAAGAAACATAGAAATTAGGTGCAGGAGTAGGCCATTAGGCCGCTCGAGCCTGCACCGCCATTCAATATGATCATGGCTGATCATCCAATTCAGTATCCCGTACCTGCCTTCTCTCCATACCCTCTGATCCCCTTAGCCACAAGGGCCACATCTAACTCCCTCTTAAATATAGCCAATGAACTGGCCTCAACTACCCTCTGTGGCAGAGAGTTCCAGAGACTCACCACTCTGTGTGAAAAAAGTCTTTCTCATCTCGGTCTTAAAGGATTTCCCCCTTATCCTTACAACATCGGGAACAATCTTCCTGCATCTAGCCTGTCCAACCCCTTAAGAATTTTGTAAGTTTCTATAAGATCCCCTCTCAATCTCCTAAATTCAAGAGAGTATAAACCGAGTCTATCCAGTCTTTATTCATAAGACAGTCCAAACATCCCAGAAATAAGTCTGGTGAACCTTCTCTGCACTCCCTCTATGGCAATAATGTCCTTCCTCAGATTTGGAGACCAGAACTGTATGCAATACTCCAGGTGTGGTCTCACCAAGACCCTGTACAACTGAAGTAGAACCTCCCTGCTCCTATACTCAAATCCTTTTGCTATGAAAGCTAACATACCATTTTCTTTCTTCACTGCCTGCTGCACCTGCATGCCTACTTTCAATGACTGGTGTACCATGACACCCAGGTCTCGCTGCATCTCCCCTTTTCCTAATCGGCCACCATTTAAATAATAGTCTGCTTTCCTGTTTTTGCCACCAAAATGGATAACCTCACATTTATCCACATTATACTGCATCTGCCAAACATTTGCCCACTCACCCAGCTTATCCAAGTCATCTTGCAGTCTCCTAGCATCCTCCTCACAGCTAACACTGCCCCCCAGCTTAGTGTCATCCGCAAACTTGGAGATATTGTCTTCAATTCCCTTATCCATCATAAGGAGGCAGCCTGCAGTAATAACATGTGCTTCTTTTCAAGGTCATATAGAAGCCAGTATTGCCAAAATTAGCGATAAGTAATAACTTGTTATTGGATGAGCTTGATTTGGACCCAGCTTTCCTATTTTGTGAAAGGCTACAGAATCTTTCAGTCATGCCATATTCAGACTTGGTACAAGTGTTTTACTGATAAGAAAAATGTATAATTGTGCTAACTTGCCTTTGTTCTGAGAGTGGAAGCCTGAGAAGCACTGAGCAACGTTTGTGCTCATTATAGATCTATTGCCACTCCCATCTGACGAATCAATTAAAGATTGCCATGGTTTTATCTTTAACAGTTTTTGTTGCTATCTGCTTTTAAGAACCAAACTTTCGCATTTGACTGTAGTCAGCAGGGATCTAGGTGGGACCAGCAACAGATGACTGAGTAAGAGGGTGCAGTTGACCGGGATCTGAAGGGGAGAAAACTGAGCCTTTGAATCAGGCCTCCCAAAGAAGTTCCCGGTAAAAAAACTAAGATCCCTCAGTCTAAGGTTGGCCTGGTTCCAGAAAAGATTCTTAGAAGCAGACAGTGAAGGTAAGACCACTTGTGTAAAGGATTGGCTTGTGTATTGGAAATGATTAAAGGATTGAACACGGCAGACAACAAATTTTTTGTCACGAATGTGTATTGGAAAGACGAGGTGCCTTGAAAAGATGTGTATTGAAAAGACGTTTAAGAAGGAACTGCAGATGCTGGAAAATCGAAGGTAGACAAAAGTGCTGGAGAAACTCAGCGGGTGCAGCAGCATCTATGGAACGAAGAAACAGGCAACGTTTCGGGCCGAAACCCTTGTGTCTTGAAGAGACAGTGTTTTGGAAAGACTTGTGAATTTGCTACCAGAGAAAGTAGCCAGATTGGGCTTTACAGACTGCAAAGGTTTGTTGCAAATAAAGGATTGGGCATAACAGGCTGAGAAAAGTCTGTTTCAATTTGTGTACTTAGTTGTGTACTAAGAAGTGATTTGGTGATTGAATAAACATGGAAATAATTTGGATAGGAGTGACGGAAAGACGGCTGTACAACACGTGTGTTATTTGTTTCATAGAACAATGATTATAGAATTTTGAATTAAAAATTGACCAAACGTTTGAGTAATGTGTCTTGACCAGTAGGAGGCATATGGAATGTGGAGACTATTGAAGGCAGAGAGAGAGTAAGGCAGAAAATAAGTGGGTGGAGACGTAGTTAGATGGATTATGCTTGTAAAAGAGGAATTGAATTGTGGAATAAAGACAGTACTATTAAAAGAATGGAAAGTACTTCAGATGGAATGCCAGTGGGCAGAGGAATAGGAGATAAGGGCTAAGACAGAGAAAGAAAGCGCTGATAAGAGCTTGGAGAACAAAGCCGGTACCAGTAAGTCTTCTTGAGATCATCCCGAGGCACTATGTCTGGCAATGGCGACCCTGTCTATAGAAGAAGGGGGAGGTGGCCAATCACAATCTGGATCATTGTCCAATCACAGCTCAGACCATTCCTATTTTGAACATTAGCCCACCCACCATTACATTGAACTACTCCCTTTGTTCGTTTTAAATTCTCACTCCAACAGAAGACGACTTTTGCAATTTAAAAGCACTGCAAGCCTTAAGCATCCCAGTCCTAGTTAACAAATTCTGCAAATTGGTTCCCATAGAAATAAAGATTCTTTTAAACAGAACGGCTTTTGTCAGATAAGGGAGAGGAATGTAAAATTAATACAGAGAGACGTCTCTAATGTTTTACACCATTTTTGTTGGAAACGAGGGGGTTACGCCACTTTGGTTAACTGCTCTCGGATTAAATTTGTGTATTTTGCCTGTTTTTTTTGTACTGATTTTCTTTCAATGTTCGAAGGGCAGTATGTGTTCAAAACCAAAACCAAAAGCTCTCTAAAAAGGTATTTTAAAAGGTTCTTTCAAGTTGTCACTCATCCAAGTTCCCGCTCTTATCTGATTACTCAGATCTCCATGTTCTTTCGAGTTGTCACTCATCCAAGTTCTGTTTCTTATCTAACTAGAGTGCTCAGTGCTATTTTCAAGGCTATGCTACCAAGATACTAGCAGCTTCATTTTCCTGTGTTCAGGATTTTGCTGTCTGTTTAATTTCTCCCAAAGCCTATTAGGATACTTGACATCCAGTCCCAGGCTATATTTATATATTCATATATATGCCCCTTTTGATGAAATGGTCCATGTCAGATGAAATAGGATGTCATTGAATGAGCTTGCAATCTGTGAAAATTAATTGTTTATTCTTTGTTTTCTCTTAACTTTAAGTTTTTTTCCCTATTTCTTACCTTTTGAATTCAAATAGAGACCTGAATTCCATGATGGCCATGTGGCATACAGGCAGATGTGTTAGATGACATTGGAGATGCCTTTATCTCAGAACAAAATCTGTTAATTTGAAATTGTAAATTTTGGGAAATAGATTGGAACAATTGGGTATATTTTTTTGAATAATGATCTATTTTTAAAGGGTCTGCCTTCTAGGTAGTTAAAGCGTGATCTCACATCCCCCACCACCCGTAGAATTCTGGATTAGTGGAGGGAATGAATAGGACACTAAAGTGTGGAAGTTAGTTATGACCTACAGGCACACAGCAATGAATTAATTACATACGCACAGCAATTAAGCACAACCTTGTCAGTCTTGCATTCACAGGGGTTGAAAACGTAGAAGCCACTGCCAGTTGAACACTGACACAGTCCATACTACTGGGATCGGACAAAATTGGTACTATGTTGGAGGGGACTGTACCAGGTGTCACTACGACACCAGCCGCCATGAAGATTACTCCCGTTGGAGACATCTGATACGATTGACTGTAAATGGAGGAGAACCTAGAAAGGACAATGGGGCTATGACCATACTTTTTATTCTGAGGTTGGCCCAGATGGGCTGGACTTGGGGAAACGACCGCTGCACCAAGACGTCCTGAATAAGGCTGACAACTGTCCTTACGTTTATAACGCTGACCACGATGGATCCTTTACCACAGGTTCTTGAAATAACCAGAAAAATGTAACAGCTTATCCTGGAGCTACAGACTGAGCTGAAACAGATGAGAAATGTGCTCACCAATGCCCAGTCTGAAATGCCCAGTCTTGCGGTCTGAACAAAATTTCGTTCAGACCGCAAGGTCTGAATGACAATAAAGTTTTCCAAAATGACCATCTCGCTTCCATCACAGAGCAGCTGAAGGAGAGCAATCAGGTTGTGGAGTTGAAAAACCTTGATTTTGGAGTGCAACTCAGTTACAGAACTGGATTGAGGTAAATCCCAGCCGGGATCAAAGTGAGGAGCTGAGTTGGGATGGATCAGGCAGCCAGTTGGCATTGATGGAGAAATAAGAAGAATGCTGGTTTCACACAATGATGGACAACTTGGGAGAAATAACGACTACATTTGTGAAAAGAAGCTACATTTGTGATGAATGTGGACAGACTTTCAAACAGCAGAAACAACTGTCAGTTCACCAAATGCGCCATACTGGAGCAAAAGCGTTGCAGTGTGAAGTTTGTCGTTTCCAGTGCAGGAAAAGAGACATCCTTGAAATACCATATGACCAAGCACATGGCAGAAGCTGAACTTGAATTTGCTTGTGACCAATGTGAGAAGCGGTTCGAGTAGGCTCACAATTTGAATGTTCAGATGTTCATGGTTCACCCAGAATACAGATAGCTACAAACCTATTGAAATTGAATCAAGTCAGCTAAGTTTGGATACATTAATTAAGCAGGAACCCACTCAAATGATGAGTCTAAAGAATCTTGCACTTTTTTTCAATGTCAGCAAGACACAAAGGATTAACATGAATAAATGTAATCAAGCCAGGCTCACCTAAAATAGGTAGAGCAAAGGAAAGGTTAGTGTGGAGAACAAAGTTCTGAGCATTATAGCACATCAGTTCCAGAGATAAAGTCCCATGTCTGCAATAGGGGGGAGGTGCATCAGGCAGAATACTAGCAATTGGAAGGACTGTTCAGAACTCTGATAACAGAGGGCCATAGTTGCATCCTGGACATGCATTCAAGTCGCAGTGTTGTTTTGAATGAGGGACAGTGCCCATCCAGTATAAATAAGGACTCAATGGAGGAAGTTCTGGATAGTTCAATAACCCTTTCACCTTGGAATGGTACAGTGACTGAAAATGGTGAGGGTGATAATGTTGCGAAGCATCAACCTGTCCCAGTGTTAGCAGACTTTCACCCTTGTACATATAGTGGAACCACTTCGCAGTCGGTGGATGTGGACAACTTCAACAATCCCCATTGAAGAAGGATATGACCCTGAATATACAGAGTGCTTTTGGGAAAAAGTTCAGGTACAAGATGTAACTCGGCCATTAAATGTGAAAAAAAAACACAGCTAACTGCAATGAAGCATCTTGTTCTATAAGGAAATGATGTTGTGGATGGATTGGAGTCCAGAGATCTTTCTGAAAGGTATTTATCAGGTGAAGATGACAGAAAAACAAAAGTTAAAAATGGTTCTTCAGATGAGTGTTTTCAACCATTGGAAGAAGAAGAAGAGTAAGTTACCAGTTAAGAAGTGTAATATTAAGGATGTGAAGAAACAATCTGGACAAAAACGTGGCGTGAAACCAAAGTCAAACTTGGAAGATTTCCCCACCGTGTATCAATGTCAGTATAAGGGTTGCTGTGCTGTTTACAGAGGAGTTGACGGACTTAAGAAACATATAAAAGAGCAGCATGAAGACGTGCGTGAAAGACCTTGCCCCCACTCAGGAGGTAACAAGGTGTTTCTGACTGATCGCTACCTGCAGCGCCATGTAAAGCTGATCCATACAGAAGAAAGAACATCTTTACAGATCAGGAGGAAATGCAAAGCCTTTGGTCAAACCACATTTGATCAACAATCTTGAAGCATTTTGAGCTCTACCGTATGACCAAGGGTCTAGAGAGAGAGAGAGAGAAGCTGAACATTTTGAAACAGATGGACCTCTTGAAAGAGATCATGCATAACCCTATCCAGGACAACAATGACTCAGACCTGGTGGGTAATCAGTGTGATGACAATCAGGACATTGATGAGGATGGCAATGATAGAGTTTCTGATGAGAAGGACAATTGCCGTTTTGTTCCCAACCCTGACCAGATCGATGCCGATTGTGACAGCAGAGGAGACACTTGCAAGGACTTTGACAACAACATCCCAGATATCTATGACATGTGCCCTGAGAACAGCGTCATCAGTGAGACTCACCTGAGGAAGTTCCAAAGGGGACAATACAGATCGTTCCTAACTGGGTAGTGTGCAACAAGGGCAGGGAGTTACTGCAGGCCGCCAACTCTGACCCTGCCTTGCTGTCGGATTTGAGTAGTTCAACGCCATCAACTTCAGTGGCACCTTCTACTATGGAGGTAGAACACAGACTGCAATCTACGCTGGCTTTGTCTTTGGCTTCCAGTCCAGCAGCCGCTTCTACGTGGTGAGGTGGAAGCAGGCCACCCAAACCTACAGGGAGGCGATGCTGTCCAAACCCACGGATACGCTAGCATCTAGATCAAGGTGATGAACCCCACCACAGGACGAAGGGGGGGGGGGAGCACCTCACCTGTGCAACGATCTACGAAGAGACTGGCAACACCCTCGGACAGATGCAAACTTTATGGTACGACCTCAATATCAGCCGAAAGGATTACACCGCCTACAGGTGGCACCTGATTGATTGACCCTAAACAAGCGTCATCAGGATGGTTGTCAATGAAGAGAGTGAGAACTGGTAGCCATACCTTTGGTTTGGTAGACTTTGGGGTACTGTGATACATTATGGCTCTATCATTCAGCTGATCATTGCTCTAATACTTGGGACCATTGTGTGCACCTACCGAGGACTGTGAATGTTATCACGTTTGATAAAACGGAATTAAAGCGCTAATAGTTAAGTCTAATAGTCAAATCTAAAATAGAGTCGGTCTTCTACAAAAGCATGGACAAGTAGAACAAAAGAATGGCTCGGTGCCAAGTCTGAATGACCTGGTGCCAAGTAAATTGAATGAACACAACATGGAGGACAGGTTGTCTTTTCAATAAAGACATTAAGATGGCAGCCTGCAGTAATAACATGTGCTTCTTTTCAAGGCCATAAAGAAGCCAAGATTGAAAAAAATAGCTGACGCTCCAGAGATACGTAATAACTTGTTATTGGATGAGCTTGATTTGGAACGAGCTTTCGTATATTGTGAAAGGCTACAGAATCTTTCAGTCATGCCATATTCAGACTTGATAGGAGTGTTTTACTGATAAGAAACATGTATAATTGTGCTAAATCGCCTTTGTTCTGAGAGTGGGAGCCAGAGAAGCACTGAGCAACGTTTGTGCTCATTGTAGATCTATTGCCACTCCCGTCTGACAAATCAATTAAAGATTGCCATGATTTTACCTTTAACAGTTTTTGTTGCTCTCTGCTTTTAAGAAACGAACCCCAACATCGGGAACATGTTTACTGCCTCTAGCGTGTCCAAACCCTTAATAATCTTATATGTTTCAATAAGATATCCTCTCATCCTTCTAAATTCCAGAGTATACAAGCCCAGCCGCTCCATTCTATCAACATATGACAGTCCCACCATCCTGGGAATGAACCTGGTGAACCTACGCTGCACTCTCTCAGTAACAAGAATGTCCTTCCTCAAATTGAGAGACCAAAACTGCATACAATACTCCAGGTGTGGTCTCATAAAGTAGAGATTGACAGATTCTTGATTAGTAAGGATGTCAAGGATTACGAGGAGAAGGCAGGGGAATGGGGTTGAGAAGGAAAGGTAGATTAGCCATGATTGAATGGTGGAGTAGATTTGATGGGCTGAATGGCCTTGTTCCTATGATGTATGAGCTTACAAAGTGATCTTGTGTATACAATAATGATAGGAATAGATAGGTTTAATGCACAGTCTTTTTCCCGGGATAGGGGAATCAGGAATTACATGGCATAGGTTTAACTTGAGAGGGGAAAGATTTAATAGGAACCTGAGGGTCAACTTTTTCACGCAGAGGCTGGTGGGCATATGGAATGAGCTGCTGGAGGAAGTAGTTGAGATGGGTACAATAACAACATATAAAAGACATTTGACAGGTACATGGATAGGAAAGCTTTAGAGGGTTATGAACCAAACACGGGTGCATAGGACTACCTTAGATAGGGCATCTTGGTCGGCATGGGCAAATTGTGCCAAAGTGCCTGTTTCCATGCTGTGTGACTATGGTCACAATATAAGTTGTGGCAAATCTTTTCAAGGGGAAGAAACTACTGAAGGAGAAAACTCCTAAAAATTCCAGATTGTGATTTGCAATCTGAATATGCTCTGGAAAGCCATCTTATTGATTAATAATTGTAGAAAACTGCTTTGTAGGGTTAGAAAATTGAGAAAGTCTGCAGATTTTATCTTAGCAGTTTGATTGCATCTTTACAGGAACTGAAATTCTTTTGGGGGAACTAATTAAAGAGGTGTAGAGATCAAACTGAAACCTCTATGTTGTGTGGTTTGACCATTTCAGACATTACTATCATCCTCATGTATGGTTTGTAATGCCAAAATTGGTGGCCATTAAATTCAGTTTTACAAGACACTTTGATATATGTAGTCAAATGTAGTCTTGATGCCATTCTCTCCTTGCCTCTAGAATTCAGCTCTCTGATCTGTGGTGAGGTCTGGAGCCAAGTGCTCCCAGCGGCTGCCAGCTGGGCTGAGTAGTAGATTATTGGTGTTTAAATGTCACTTGATAATACTGTGGATGCTAGTGTTGTAACATGATTGGACCACTTGGCTTGCAGCACTGTTAGTTCAGAAACTCAAATATTTGGTGCTTCAGCTGGGACATTGCTTGGTCCCATTGCCTTTGTTCTGTCAACTCTCAACAATTTCTTGATGTCACTCGGAGCGAATCAAATGGGTTAGAAATTCTGCTCTATGATGGGTCTCTTTAGAAGAAGCTAAAATTGAGTTTATTGTCACATGTATCGAGGTACGGTGGGGAAAAAATATATATAAATCATCAGTTTGGCACTTCAGACCAAACATAGTTGCAAATCCTTCACCTTTTCTTTGGTATTCAGTGTGATAGGCACTACCATTTTACATTGAAAAAATCAGATAGAGATTGAATTACTATATTGGAAATCGTCTCTGTTCAGTCAATATGGGTGACATTGAGCCTCACTGAGTTGAACGTCACTTTAATTATTCACTGCATTCCCCTTCTGGCCACTCAACGTAAACTTTAATCATTTTCTATCTGAGAACATTGCAGCCTTGTGATCCAATATTGAATAGATGGGTTCCGATCTACAACATCACCTATCCATGTTCTCCAGAGATGGTGCTTGATCTGCTGAGTCACTCCAGCCCTTTGTGACCTTTTTTGGATAGAACAATATTAGTTAACTAGCCTTTTTCAGTTTATCTCAGACGAGATCAAAGAGATTGTCAATGTTTTCTCTGTTTCTGTGACAACAAACATTACCAGGTAAGCACTCATGATAAATTGAAGGATTTGCAACCACGTTGAATATTTCTTACATAGAAACATAGAAATTAGGTGCAGGAGTAGGCCATTCGGCCCTTCCCGGCCCTTCGAGCTTGCACCGCCATTCAATATGATCATGGCTGATCATCCAACTCAGTATCCCGTACCTGCCTTCTCTCCATACCCTCTGATCCCCTTAGCCACAAGGGCCACATCTAACTCCTTCTTAAATATAGCCAATGAACTGGCCTCAACTGTGTGAAAAAAGTCTTTCTCATCTTGGTCTTAAAGGATTTCCCCCTTATCCTTAAGCTGTGATCCCTTGTCCTGGTCTTCCCCAACATCGGGAACAATCTTCCTGCATCTAGCCTGTCCAACCCCTTAAAAATTTTGTAAGTTTCTATAAGATCCCCTCTCAATCTCCTATATCCTAGAGAGTATAAACCAAGTCTATCCAGTCTTTCTTCATAAGACAGTCCTGACATCCCAGGAATCAGTCTGGTGAACCTCTGCACTCCCTCTATGGCAATAATGTCCTTCCTCAGATTTGGAGACCAGAACTGTATGCAATACTCCAGGTGTGGTCTCACCAAGACCCTATACAACTGAAGTAGAACCTCCCTGCTCCTATACTCAAATCCTTTTGCTATGAAAGCTAACATACCATTCGCTTTCTTCACTGCCTGCTGCACCTGCATGCCTACTTTCAATGACTGGTGTACCATGACACCCAGGTCTCGCTGCATCTCCCCTTTTCCTAATCGGCCACCATTTAGATAATAGTCTACTTTCCTGTTTTTGCCACCAAAGTGGATAACCTCACATTTATCCACATTATACTGCATCTGCCAAACATTTGCCCACTCACCCAGCCTATCCATTTGCACAATGAACATGAACCTGTAGCAATCTTTCCCAGAAAGCACTGACGTCATCTGTGTCAGCTGAATTTGCATGATCTCCATCTAGTTTCAGACCTTTACTCTGTCCTCTCCATCATACATACAGAAACTTAACATATGTGTGTTTTCTCACTTTGTCCAATTCTGATAAACTGTCATCGACCCCAAATCTTAATTCTTTCTCTCTTCACAAATACTGCATCACATGCCGAGTGTTTTCACCATTTTCTGTGTGTATATCAGTAAGTGGAGATGTTGCCATACGGTTGTATTTAGCTCCATTATTTGCTGGAGAAAAAATGAAGCAACACGTGGGCTGATGATTGCCATGTAATGTTTGCATGGCAAGAGTAACAGCAATGTCTGTCTTCAAGAGTAAAGAGTCAAATTTGGGATTATCATTTAGAGTGTCCTACCTATACCATCCTGAGCATGAACTCAGCAGGTTCATAGTCATGCAGCACGGAAATAAGCCCTTTGGCCAAACTTTCCGAAGCCAACCAAAATGCCCCATCTGCTCTAGTCGTACCTGCCTGAGTTTTGCCCATATCCCTCCAAATCTTCCTATCCATGTACATGTCCAAATGTCTTTTAGATGTTTTTTTAGTACCTGCCTCAACTACCTCCTCTGGCAGCTCATTCCATATACCCACCACTCTCTGTGTTATTCATTAAATAAATATTGTGGCTGCAAAACCAAGTCATAGCAACTTGCATCAGATACCCTAGCATTTTCTACCACCCCAGTGACATGATTGAATGCACTCAAATCAGTTTTTCCAAGAACAGGAGTTTCTTGGAAAAACTCACACAGATCACGGGGAGAACGTACAGACAAGCGCTCATAGTTAGGATCAAACCCAGGTCCCTGGTGCTGTAAGGCAGCAACTCTACCGCTGTGCCATTGTAACGTCCTAATTTGTTTACGATATTTCGGGTTGAGACCCTTCTGTCTAGACCCGAAACGTCATCCATTCCTTCTCTCCAGAGATGCTCCCTGTCCCGCTAAGTTACTCTAGCTTTTTATGTCTATCTCTAGTTTAAACCAGCATCTGCAGTTCCTTCCTACACATTACATTAATGTTAATCTGTTTGTTTGTTTAATTTGTAAACTATTCCTTTTTTTTAAATTGAGTGAATCTCTCACTACAAATGGTAAACTAGTAGAGATTTTTTCTTATTTGGATATGTTAATCTTTATGGTTGAATAAAAACCTCACGTTAAGGAGTTAAGAATGCAAATATTAATTTTTCCTCAACTTAATTTTGATTTTTGTTTCTTGCCCTTTACCTGTGAGAGCAGGTTAAAGGCCACTTAATTGTGGGTTTCAAATTCTCTTATCGAATAATCCTCGGAGTGAAACAGATCATGTCCTGTATCAGTTTAACCTAACAGAAAAATGTGGTTACATCAGTCGTTAAGCTAAATTTGCATCTTCTATCAACTTGACTCAAAAAATGCATTTGCTAATTGGAAAGTTTATATTTAAATATTATTATTCTCCGTTTGCAGATTAATCGCTTTAATAAGACAAGACATTCTAGGGTATTTGGAAAATGTCATTAAACCCTCATTTTATGGCAGCCAACAATTTTTTGATTGTCCTCTGCTGTAAACCTTTGTTGTGAATAAGGCACCATGTGCAATAGAATGGGCTTTGCCTGCACATTGCACTGATAATGCTCTCAAAATCCTTTCTTTTGACTACTGGCAGATTAAGCAGAGGAACTGGGTTATGGTTCTGCATTAAGTTTGGTTGAGGTCTGTGGGAGATGACAGTGGGGGAATATGATCAGGAGGTTTGGTGCTTTATTTGGAAGATGGTAGCAAATTGAGTTGAATCAGGAGCATTGTGATGGGCTACCGCAGCTGAACATAAGTCAGCTGCTTGGAGATCAATAGGGTGAGATTGAGTAAGTCCTGTGAGGTCAGAACAAGAGTGTTGTCAAGAAATACATTTCATAACAAAATTGATTTGATTCTGACTCCACAACACGAGACCAGTTTCTACAGGATTCCCTTTTGACGTGTAGAATTATGTCTCATTATGATGACCTCCTTCTGCACAAGTGCTCCTTGTTTCCAAGTAAATAAAAACAGTGAACGTGTAATCCGGACAGGCAATATGCATATTCGTGGGCATCAGTAAGTGAATCATTTTATTTATCTGAAATCAGTGTTGCATTACAAAGCCCACAAATAGTGGGCTTTGCAATGCAACACTTATTTCAGATAAATTAATAGAGAAAACAATTGCATAGCGCATGTATGTTGCACTACCTGAAATTCTAGGTCTAAATTCCTTTTTGACTACCAAAATTCTAAATTTCCCAAAATCTTAAGAGCAGTGTTTCAAAATAATGTTTCACTTACGTGGTGAGCTGTTCTTGATTTGGATTTTTCGAATTCTCAGAGTTAGAGACCAGGGTTTGATTCTGACCTTGGGTACTATTTGTGTGGAGTTTGCACGTTTTCTCTATGACTGAATGAGTTTTCTCCCACACCCGAAACACGTGCTGGTTTGTGGCTTAGTTGCCCTCTTGTAAAATTGCCCCTGGCGTATAGGGAGCTGGTGAGAAAGTGGGATAACATAGAACTAGTATGAACGGGTGATGGAGAGTTGGCGTGGGCTCGGTGGGCTGAAGGACTGTTTCCATGCTGTATGTTCAAACTAAACTGAGAAAAAGTCCAATTTTGAGGGGAATCTAGGACCAGAGCTCATAGGGTTCAAGGTGAAGGGGAAAGGATTTAATAGGAATCTGAGGGGTAACTTTTTTTACACAGTGGTGGGTGTATGGAACAAGCTGGCAGAGGAGGTAGTTGAGGCTGGGACTATCCCAACGTTTAAGAAACAGTTAGACAGGTACATGGATAGGACAGGTTTGGAGGGATATTGTCCAAGCGCAGGCAGGTGGGACTAATGTAGCTGGGACATGTTGGCCGTTGTGAGCAAGTTGGGCCGAAGGGCCTGTTTCCAAACTATCACTATGCAACTGCTTTTTTGCTTGGTAAGGTTGCTGGAAAAATGAATTGCAGACACTGGGTTAAGTCATTCCACTGTTGATGAAACACATGTTGCAACTCTTTAGTAACAATATGATATATTTGTTAATAATGTTAGGTTATTTGAACAGAAATTAGATTGTGATAGTTCAATGAAGCTATGGCCTTGTGATTATCTGAAAGGCCTTTGGGTCTTTGATTGTGGAGGTTCTTCATTGGTAACAACAGGGCTCTCGCTTAACTTTTTTTCCCTGTTGCCAGCCGGGCATCCATGGCAGCTTTTTAGGTTGCCAATTGACAGTTTAGGTGGTCATTTAAGATGGCTTGCATGACGCGTGCGATAATGTGTTCAGACGAAGTGCGTAGTTACCAGTCGGAATTATGTTCAATGAAGCATTCACATATTATTTCTGCTTCAAATAAAGTCACGAACTAAACATATTCACCAATCAAGACATGATATATACCACAATGACATGCAGCAAAATTATAATACAGTATCTCAACTCATTTTACACATTGCAATGAATGCAATTTATATTATTTCTTTCCACTTCCAAACAAAAATGTGGTTATTCAGCGTATGATCAACTTGTGTCAATAAATCCTGGACCATGATAACATATATGCTTAACCATGCACATTACAGATTGATGCAAGCATGTTTTCTGTGAAGAACCGAAAATTATAACATGGCCATAGCATGGGCCGTTATTGCTATTGGTACAGAAACACTCTCGCTTCCCACATAATTTATCCACAACAAAATATACAGGTTGCAAGGAATTTTCTAAAGGCATTTTATGATAATAGCTGTCAAAACTGACTATACCCATCTGACAGGTTAAACATTACACTAACTAACAAGAGATGGCCAAAGGACACAAATACAGCAAATGTTCTTTTGGTAATATATTTAAAGGTGTCAAGACGCCACATTACCAGACATTCAGATTAGTTGAATGTCTGAAGAAGGGTCTCGACCCGAATTGTCGCCAATCTCCTTCGCTCCTTAGATGCTGCTGCACCCGCTGACTTTCTCCAGCCTTTTGTGTACCCTCGATTCTCCAGCATCTGCAGTTCCTTTTTTAACATTCAGATTAGTTGTATGTGCTGTGATCAGCAATGTTTGTACCAGTTTGTAAGCAACAAATTTAAAAAAAATTGTTGATAAACGCTTTTTCCATCATTCCCACTTCAGAATTAACGTTAAATTTTCAACTGAAATATCTCCTGACCAAATTTGTGATGTATATGACTGACTGTAGATGTAAAACCTGGACAAATCCAACGTATGGTTGTGAATGTTGCTCTTTAAATAACTACAGTACTGATACTCCATATTAAGAGCATTAATTTGCCATTAAAATGAATTCTGTAATAACGTGTCAACGGTAGCACGTGATCACAATTTAATTAATCCATCTTTATGGATTAAACCAAATAATAACATTGAGAATTAAAACATATTTTAATTCTCGGGTGGGGATGGGGATGGTCCATTGGCGGAGCCTGGGATCGATCCTGGCTGCGGTGCAGGTCTGCCGAGAGTGTTTTGGCACGTCCCCCTCCTCCAATCACTGCGCTCTATCCTCAGCCCCCCCCCCCCCCCCCCCCCACTTCCGCCTCCGACCAACACCTCCCTCCTCCAAGGGTTTGTTTTGAAAGCGCCGTTGGCGGAGTGGCAGCAGCGGCCGTTATCAGCAAAGATCCTATAGCGTTATTAGGCCAGGCGGGGTGCGGGAGGAGGAGGAGATGCAGCCACCGCTGCTGCTGTGCGGGGCCCGTCATTCGCTCCCACCCTCCGTCACGCCACACTTAGCATCTTTTCCATGGTATATCTTCGGTATAAACCAAGTTGCCAAGCCGGGCAAAATGACTCGCCATTTAGGTTGCTCGGCGCACTTTGAGTGGTCAGTGGCACCCGGGCAACCGCTAATTTAGAGCCCTGAACAAGTGGTTTCAAAAGAGCTGTTATCAGTTTATTAACCCCTGCACATCTGTATCTATATAATCCTTGCTAGCTTTTGCCTCCCCCTAACTCCACTTCTTTTTCCTGGTTACATTACCTCTACTCTTTCAGTGTAGATTTCGGATATTGACCGAAGATGGACACAAAAAGCTGAAGTAACTCAGCGGGACAGGCAGCATCGTTGGAGAGAAGGAATGGGTGACGTTTCGGGTCGAGATCCTTCTTCAGACCTTCGGGATATTGACCAACGTGTCAACTGTGTACTTCCTTCCGCAGATGCTGCCTAGCCACCTGATTTCATCCAGCTGCTCTTTTTTCTGTGCTGTAGATTCTAGCATTTGCAGTTTCTTGTGTCTCCATTATAAGTAAGACATTGTTGCACTTCAGACAAATGAGCCAAAGTAGTTAGTTTATATAGGATGTTACACATTTCAAATCTACTTATCCTCTCTTCCATAATTAGCAGCCCAAATTGCCAAATTTCTAATAAACTTTGCTGAAGTTGAAATTAATATTGTTTCTGAGAACACTACCTTTTACATAAAGTTGATGATGCGATCAACATTGTCAATGTTCTCTTCATAAAAAGAGAAGGGCAAAAATCTGCAGATGTTAGAAATCTGGAAGAAATGCAGGAAATATGCAACAGAGTTAATGCTCTAGTTTGCTGACTTTTGAAAAATACATTGTTTTGAGTTGCAGAAAAGGATGTGCACAGTTTAAAATTGCATACTGACTTTGTAGCGGTCATAATGTCATTTATTTCCCCTTCAAAACAGCTTTTGTTTAATTTTAAATTTACACAACGATTGACTGATATGTGCTCCAATCTGTAATGTTGGCAGTAAACAGTTCCCCTGTTTTGTGCATGAGAGTGGACCTGCAGATTTGCCCTCTCCTTCAAAGTAGTTATGTTTTTTTATAAAACCAAGGTGAAGGGCCATATTACAGATGCATCAATGTCGATGATGAAAGACAGGAAGATCAATTCTGAATCAGTGATTCCTAATGCCAAATTCGGGTTTTAAAACCTTAAACTTTGCGGGAGATAAATACTGCAGGAGGAAGGAATTGTGTGCAGAGTTGCTGGGTTTGAGAAAGAGACTTGAGAATGAGTTTAGAGGTCTTTGGGGTGGAATTTTTAGTTAAATACTTTATACGTGTATCCCAAAGAAAGAACAAAGATTTAGGGATAACATTATGAAATCAAGAAAAATTGTAGAAGACAATATTTGGAAAGAAGCATTTTCCTTTAAACTATATTTGGTTCAGCTGTGTTGTAAAGGTACAAGAAGATACACTGGGGATTTGACAGCTTTTCTACAGAACTGTGCTGGTGGGGTAGAAAGCGGCATTTTGCATAATAAAGGTGACAAACTTAGTTTTTAGATTTAATTAAAATAAGTAATAAAGGAAATGTGGAAATAATAATTTTGTTTTAGATCAATAATTTTGTTTTAGAGCAATAGATGGAGAGACTAATAATAGAGTACTTTTAAACATTGCTATAGAATTGATAGTTTTTTAAACCACTGTAAAATGCAGAAGAAACAAGATATTTATTGCTATGTTAACAGCAAAGTGATTTTGAAGATCTAGGGTCAGGTTTGATAGTCTTGCTCTAGCTTTTACTACCAGAACTGATTCGAGATTAAATAAAGGAGACAACCAGTTCAACACGAAAGTGAGAAAATTGCTGATAGAGATGTTGTACCTTCCCCTATTCTGGTTTTGGCATTTATATATGTGGGTGTGAATATGTGATAGTTGCGTGACAGATACCCACTAAACATGGCAGACTCAGTCCAGCCTTTTCACTTGAGAATGTGAGCATTCAATGGCATGCTGTCAAAATTACTGCCAATTAATTTCTCCATCATGGAAAAAATTGTTTGCTCTCCCATGTTCTCAATCCTTCGCATTTTAATTAATATTGAAACATTTTTAAACTAATACATTTTTGCTTACTTATCTCTGTTTATTATTTTTCAGTGTTAATATTGAACAGTATACTATGTGCTCAATTAGTCATAGTCATACATTGCAGAAATAACCCTTTAACTCAACTCCTCCATGCCGACCAAGATGTCCCATTTAGGTGAGACCCATTGACCCATATCCCTCAATCTTTCCTATCATATAGCTGTCCAAAATATAGCCTTGGTTCAAAAACTTATGAAGTCTGTGTAAGTTGTCAGTAGTATTGCTGCTGTCTGCAAAATTCAAGATTTATTGCTTGATAGGATTTTGGCATCGTTCCTGAACCACCTAAAATATAGTTCTGGATTATTCAGAAGATTGTTAATGTTACAATTTATTTGGTGTTGCATGCAGGTAAGGGTATTGGAACTCTTCTTTTAAAGAATTTAGAAAGCAAATTGAAATACTAAATGCCTAAGTAACTCAGTGGGTCAAGCAACATCTCTGCATGGGTGACATTTTGGGTCAGGTCCCTTCCTCAGACTGATTGTGATGGAGTAGGAGGGCCAGGAGGGAAGGCAAAGCTGGAAGAGAAAAGGGGCAGGACAAAGCCTGGTGAGTGATAGGTGGATACAGGTGAGGGGGTTTCTGACAGGCAGATAGTTGGACAAAGGCCAGAGATGAGAAGATAAAAGATATGAGATAAGGTTGGAAGATCAGGAAGTATCCCGACCTGAAATGTCACTCATCCATGTTCTCCAGAGATGTTGCCTGACCCGCTGTGTTACTCCAATACTTTGTGTCTTTTTTTGTAAACCAACATCTGCAATTCCTTTGGTCTATATTCATATGCATATAGTTCGTTACAATTAATTTTGGGGAAAAATAAGAATCTTCCTTTGTGCCATCTAACTCCAGCCACAGGAGAGTTTTCACCCTTGATTCCTATTGACTTCAGAGCTCGTCCCTTGCAGCTTAACATTATTTGTTAATATTTCCGGCTTCCAGGTCAGTATGCTAACACAGCTCTCTGACACAGTTCTTGATTAGTATGGGCGTCAGGGGTTATGGGGAGAAGGCAGGAGAATGGGGTTAAGAGTGAGAGATATATCAGCCATGATTGAATGGTGGAGTAGCCTTGATGGGCCGAATGGCCTAATTCTGTTCCTATCACTTATGATCTTATGATGTAAAACTACTTTTATATAATTCCCATCTGGGATCTGGCTCTTTTATTCCATTTTTGCCATTTGCTGTAAAGAGATGTCAGTTGTATCTTTATAAAGAGAGCATGACTTCTCCTTGCATTCTGCTTTAAAATTGCTTGTCAAAATCATTGGGATGCAGACCTGGAGCAGCACCTTCAAGCCTATTTCCCCAGCATTAATACTGAAGAGTTCAGCATGACCCAGATGGACACAAAAAACTGGAGTAACTCAGCGGGACAGGCAACATCCCTGGAAAGAAGGAATGGATGACGTTTCGGGTCGAGACCCTCCACGTTACCCATTCCTTCTCTCCAGAGATGCTGCCTGTCCTGCTGAGTTACTCCCGCTTTTTGTGTCTGTCTTCAGTTTAAACCAGCATCTGCAGTTCCTTCTTGCACATCAGCGTGACCCAGGACTGACTTTGGACGTCCTGGGAAATACAGCAGCAGAGCATGTGGAACGGAAAAAGGCATGTCAATTATTGCTGAATAAGGTTTGGACTTCTATTTTTGGCTGCGTTTGGCAATGTCCCAGACTTGTTAGACTTTAAACAAGTAAAAGATCAGTGTTTAAATTCCACAGCATTCATCAGCAAAATCCTTTGTGTCATAATTGATCTGCCAGTGAGAATTATTGGTCTTTCCTAGCTCTATTGAAAGTCTTTGCAGTTTTGAACTAGGTCTATATCATTAGTGGGAATAAAATCTGATGATTACAATGAATGAATAGTTATGTTTGGACAGGCTTGGCTGCCAATACCATCCACGGCCTGCAGTGCCATCCTGACCGCTTCCAGGCTGGTATGCTGATGCCACCCCCGGCCCGCACTGCTGTTCTAGCCGGACTGCTGATTTTCACTGCCAGGCCGGGCTGCCGACACAGGCCTGGCTGCTTCCTGACCGGACCTATGACGACTACCGCTGACTCTCACAGCTTCTTCGGCTGCTTCCAGGCTGCGCCTAACCGCACCGCTACCAATGCCACCCCCACCGCCGACCCTTACCTGCATTCTGGCTGCTCGTGACCTACGAGCAACATCTCTGACGATTCTCGCCTCTCCCTGGCTGCCAACAGGCCGGGGTTGTCAACTCACCTGGATTCCAGGCACAGTTCCAGACCGCGAGTCTTAACTTAAAACTTCACCTTCCATGTTTTCCAGAGATGCTGCCTGACCTGCTGATTTGCTCCAGTACTTTGCTCCCTTTTGTGTATAACCAGCATATGCATGCTCTTCGTTTCTATTACTTAGTACAAATATAGAGCCGACAATTAGTAATAACGGTCACCTCCCCCCTACTCCTCCCCCCATGGTCCATTATAATGTGGGTTCATTGTACTGTCAAAAATACTTGACTGGTCGGGCAGCATCTGTGTGGAGCGAAACAAATGCTAATGATATAATTACCAAAAAGCACAGAGGTCATTATAACATATTAACATTTGTTTAGGTGAATTAAGGAATAATGCTAAAATCCTATCAAGCAATAAATAAAAAGCACACTTTTAATTTTGCAGTCAGTAGCAAACAAGTACTGACATCTTATATAGTCGTTGTGGGCTTTTGCATCATCACCACTTGAGTGTAAATGTTAATAAAAGTTTTAACATGCTGTGGAAGTGTATGGGATATGCTCCACATGGAATCCGACTGAAATTCCACAAATGTACTTTTCGTTGTGGACAGGTTCACATATGATCTTGAACCTCAGAAGCACCATCATTTTTTCTTAAACCTATCCTGGTCTATATGACCATGTTATCCTAGGTTCCTTTTAGCACCAAGCTTATTTTCTTTTCATTTGAAATGTTATGTTCTAATAAAATGTTAACACCTCACACTGCAAATGCTGTGTTAACTTTAACACCTCACACTGCAAATATTAGAATTGATCCATCTAACCTGTTGGTTAGATGGGTCAACTCTAGTATTTTGATTTTGTCCTCAAAATTAGAATTTGGTGCAGAAAAGTGAGCACAAATTGTCAGCATTTACTTTTGCAAATAAAACGTATAGATGGGGGAGTGGACAATGAAAGATTACAATAAGTTTTGAGAGTCTTAGTTCAGGCTTAGCTACTAGTGGGGGAGAACTTAGTCATTGTAAGTTAAGTTCAAACATGTAAGTGGCTTTGATGGTAACTAACATGTTGATTCCATTGAATAAACATAATTATTTAGTTTACTTAATGAAAGACCTGGATGGATAATGGGGCAGAGTCTATGTTGCAATTCAGGGAAGCTTTGAGCACATCCTTGAATCTTTTCTGACTGCCAGGTAAACTCTTCCGATGACACAGTTCAAAATAAAGTATATGTTTCCGGTGTCGGGCCTGCCAAGGATACTGCCTGCCCAGTAGAGTGAACGGAGACCATATGGGATCTTGTTGCTAGGGTTGTTGACCCTAGCGTGAAGGCTGACAATGGTTAATTTTTCCTTTCAGTTACTTTGTAGGATTTTGGGGAGATAGCATTGATGTATCTTTCAATGCCTTGAAAAGTGTGCTATAAGGGACACAAGTGTTGTCTGTCTACTGAAGATCAGCGACAGTTATTTGGGTGACCTTGATTGTCGAGTGCAGTTGCCATAGACAGTACAGTTTTCCCTTTAGCTTTGAAGAATAGCTTCAATTCCACTGGAAGGATGTTGGGGCATTGTAGTGAGAATGATTGAGAAAAGTGTTAGAGCAATGCTACAGCCTTGTATGACATTGGCCTTCACTGAGTTTTGGTACTGTGAGAGATCCACCATTTAGTGGTTGTGGTCTACCATTATGAATATCTGTGGGCATGAATTTGAGGAAGGTGTTCCATGGTCCCTCACAGGTCACTGAATAAAAGCTTTAGAAAATAATAGCTCAAGCTTCTCTTAAGAGTTATCATATTGTGAAGATCAAGTTCATTTTGCTCTTGATGGATAGGATCCACACAATTTTGTGGAACAACTGATATGTGTTATTCGGCACCGAAAAGCTGCCTATTTCCTTCGCTCCATAGATGCTGCTTCACCCATTGAGTTTCTCAAGCATTTTTGTCTACCTTCGATTTTCCAGCGTCTGAAGTTCCTTGGAATATATTTCTCTTTACTGATGTGGATGAAGAGATTGTGGATCAATGACTGAAGCTTTTCTCCATCACAGCAAACTGTTCCCATACTGATCTTTGTCCAGGGTCGCCTCCTTTTGCCAAAATGAGGTCACACGCAAATTGGCTCATATTCTACTTTGCAACCTAGTGGTATGAACATTAAATTCTACAATTTTAGGTAACTACCTACAAACATCCTTTTTTCTCCTCCCTCCACTCTCTTCCCCCTTCCCTGTGCACCACCTGGCCTCGCACCCATTTCTCCCCTTCCACCTATAATCCCTCCTTTGGCATCACAATTCTAATCTCTTCTATCCTTATGGTAGACACAAAATGCTGGAGTAACTCAGCGGGGGAGGCAGCATCTCTGGAGAGAAGGAATGGGCGACGTTTCGGGTCGAGACCCTTCTTCTATCCTTATCTCACACACCTTTTGTATTTTCATCTCTGGGCTTTGTTCAACCATCTGCCTATATCCCACACCTTACCTTTATCTATCACTTGCCATGCTTTGTCCTACCTCTCTCCTCTTCCAGATCCCCCCCCCCCCCCCCACCCCACCACAATTAGTCAGAAGAAGAGTCCTGGCCCGAAACATCACCCATCCATATTATGCTGCCTGACCCACTGAGTTACTTCAGCAAGCACTTTGTGTCTTTTTTTGTAAACCAACATCCGCACTTTTTATATCTATAGGGAATTATATTATTGTTTGACATCAATCAATAGAGTTGCTGTGTATCTATAGGTGCAGATGAAACTTCTATTTCCTAAGAATGGTTGTTTTGTCCAAAGCCGCTATTGTGTTGCTTTTTTTTAAAACAAATTAAAGACTTATCCTTTGTTGAAGATAAGAAGTCGTAGCTTCTTAAGTTATAGGAGTAGAGTTAGGCTATTCTGCCCATCAAGCCTGCTCCACCAACTAATCTATCCCTCTCAACCATATTCTCCTGCCTTCACCCCATAACTCCTGATACCTTTACTAATCAAGAATCTGTCAATCCTTAAAAATATCCATTGACGGCCTCCACAGCCATCTGTGGAAATGGATTCCACAGATTCACCACCCTCTGACTAGAGAAATTCCTTCCCATCTCCTTTCTAATGGTACGGCTTTTTATTGTGAGGCTATGGCCTCTGGTCCTAGAAGCTGCCACAAGGGGAAACATCCTCTCCACGTCCACTCTATCCAGGCCTTTCACTATTTAGTAAGTTTCAATGATGTGTCCCCTCATCCTTCTAAACTCAAAACTCAAGCAACAGTATACCACAATGATACTGTCTAATACCACAATGTATCAAGATCATACTGTGTACTATGCACACTTAGTTGCTATATACTTTGCAGTGGTGATTTCTGATGGGTAATTAGTTGGTTAATGTAGATTGTGGAAATTTGAGAAATATTTTTCCTTGATAGTGATGGAAAAGGTGGAGCATCATGCACATTAGTAATGCAGGTGGGCAATATTGATAGCAGTTGAAGAAAGGAGGGGAACAGACATTTTAGTTGATCAAGGTTGAAAGAAACTTTTAAATTAAAATTTATTTAAAAGGTATTTAAAATGACATTTACAAATTATTTGCAACAAATTGGTTTTGTGGAAGCATGGAAAATGGTGATGCTTTGGTTTCAATGGAAAATGCAGTGGGATGATTGACAAATAGAAATATGCAAGATTTCAAGAACTATCAAATATTATTGAAGCGTAGGTTTAAAGCAGCAGGTAAGCAGTTTTATGTGTTTGAGATCACTAATAACGTTGTACAATTGTTCCCTCATAGGTAGAAGCCATTAGACTTATTTACTGGATGCCCAGCTCTTGGTAGAGAAATCCTGTCGCTCCTGTTATTTAAGTCAAGATTATTTTATTGTCGTATGTCCCGGATAGAACAATGAAACTCTTACCCATTTCATTTCCCACTCAACTCATTTCCCACTGATTTGCGTGTTATTCTGCTTCAATCCTTTTCTCAATTGAAAGTCTGTCTCCATCAACAAAATATGCAGAGGCTCAGCTCATACATACTCGATAGAAATGTTTTCTCTCATAAACCGCTTGTATCTATTACCAGAGATTTTAGATTATGCATTCTGTTCACAACATAGGAACACCTTCCCTTTATCCTATTTAAAACTTTTTATACCTATCAATTATACTTTCGATGGAAGAGAAATGGAAAGGTCATTTCATTGTTAAAGCAATGATTGGGAAAGTAATGGTCTTGACGGTGTATCCAGCATAACTCAGGTAGAAATTTCCATTGCATCATTGACAGTACTTCAGGAGGCTTCCTAAAGTTCTGTCAATCTGATCAAACCTTATCTGATCTAACGTTTTGTTTGGTGCGTTATATTCTATTCACATTGAGCAGTAGAGTTGAGCAGCAGGATAGCTGTAGCAAAATCAAAGAACAGAGTAGATGCAAATAGAATGTTGCAGAAGTATAAATGGTCTCCTGACAAAAGATGATTCTGTTAAGACATTCAGATTGTCTTAAAATGTTAATTGGCTAATTTACAGAAATTATATCTTTGCCAATTGCTCAGGTATCTTCCATATTTTTTATGGTCAGATTAGAATTGAAATATCCATTTTGTAAATCAGAATTTTTATTTATTTTTTAGTGAGACGTACGAACATTTGTGCAAATACATTACATTTCAAATATTTGAACAAAATTTGACTGAATTTTGCTCAATGTGATGACAATTTAATTGTGTTTTGTCTTATGCCACCTGTTGTCACCAAAACAGTCGCACTTCATCTTTGTTGGTTTTACAAAATGTGCCCTGGATTTTTTGTTTTCATTTTATGCCACCTGTTGTCACCAAAACATTCTCCATCAAATTGTTCTATTTCTTCACATAATCCACTGCAAATTGTTTTTTAAATGACAAAGTGAGAACAAATAGTCAGGGGACAACTCGCCTTCCTCCACTGACACCAATTAATAAGAAATAAAACCATCTAATTGTGCACCAGTTTATTAATCTGCTTATCACAGGATCACAGCAAACACAGGAGGATTCATATTGCATCACTCTACTTCAGATGGCTTCGGGAGGAGTAAGAGACTAACATGTAGCCAGCTGGAAATCCCCTGAGATATATTTTGTGGCAAGGAAATAACCTTGTTTATCAGTACCTAATCTTCCCATTTATTTGGTTGGCAATAGGGTGTAAGAGGCCTTTAGGCCAGGTTAAAGGAGAGATCAAACTAGTACTAAGCTAATCATGAAGAATGGAACAAAGCATGTGCAATTTCATTTTGAACTATGTTTAATGGAAAACATTGTTTTTATGAACCATATCCTACAAATTGCTGTGACTGGTGTACATTAAACCAAATAGCAAACCTCTTTCGTTATTGTTTTTGGTGATCATCAAGATCAGTCAATCTGCTACAGCTTTGCAAAAATCCCTTATATATTACTATTTCTACATTTACCAAATTAAATTCATTTATTTTTAACACTTTTTCAGGTCAGGTCTATCCGTCACGGGTACCATGTAATCTCGTGCTACCTGCTCCATGGTCGGATAGTCGGCGACTAAACCGTCTCCCCCACCTGGTTTGCCAGGGGAGGAGGGGGCAGTGGATCCCCAGCAGGACCAAAAACAAGACATATCAAAGGGCGGATGAGCTTCTAGCGAGCCACCCGTCATCCACACTTCAGTAGAAGTTGCGATCACTGTTGTGCATAGCATTGTAAGGAAAGATGATAAACAACACACACACCAAAATCCTTTACTTCCAGCGGCAGATGTCCGCAGGAACTGGACGACAGGGATGTGTGGTGCGTCCGGCACCGTTTCCATTGGAAACCAGCACCACTGTGTCGCTAATGTTTTCAACGCTGAAAGAATTAATTATTAACACTTCCATAATTAATTTCCAAATATTTTGTTTTAAATAATTTATTGATCAAAATCATGGAATATTGAATTCAAAAGTGTTCATGATGTCATAAATTTCTAAAGTAGTGAAAAGAAAACTCAACCAGTCTGGAAATTTACCATCTTTTGTATATTCTTATGTTGCCAAATCAAAGGTCCCACTTTAGAAGCATTCTTGATTCACCCTTCTAAACTATTAAAAAATAATTGTTTAATATTTGTAAGATTTTTTGCAATGCATTTGTTTTGCCAAATATACAAAAGTGGTATTGATTGATGTGTGGTTTTGTACAGTTCAAATGAAATAGCACCTCCATGTGAGCATTGAGAGGATTGCTTGTAACGTGAAAGCTTCCAGTACTAGAGCTCTCAACATTATTTTGAAATTGACAACAATAAATAACTTTCCCCAAAGCATGCAGAATTTATCTTTCAGAATTTGAAGACAATGTATACCTAATTAGAGATAAAATTCTAAGTGAGTTAAAAATAGATCAGCATGGTACTTGAATGTTAACCTGTATTTTTAAATAGATAGACTGATAACGCAAACAATGAAAATGATAGTTTGTGTACAAACTATTTTCTGCAAAACATTTGTGGTTTACAGCAATGAGCTTTTGAGTTATCTGTGATAAATGATCAGATCAAAATAATGAATCTACCAACAACACTTCATAATGTTCTGGTTGAACCTAACTATTGTTTAAGGCTCTAATGGCACATATGTTAACTTTGTTTTGAATATAAGCAAAGGTTGGGATTCTGCACAGGCAATAGGTTTTCAGTGTGAATTTTACAGAGCAAGGGACTCTGTGGTATTTAATTTCCCCCACCTGAAGCATATCTCTAACAACTTTGACCACAAGCCGAGCCTATGCAGTGGTTGGTATTGTGGTTTGCAAGGTGTATGGTAATTTTTTGTGAACCTTGTTACCATTTGGGTTTAGTCTGCTAGTCCTTCCTGACAAGGTGCGTGCAAGAGATCTTAGTTAAAAAAATATAGTTTTCAGAGGTGATGTTTGTTGGAACCAAATCACATAAATTCACCAGAACAGTTTGTACGAGTGTGTTTTGATTCTCGGTTATCAGTATCACGAGTGAAGTACTGAATTTAATAAGTTTGGCAGGAGCAAGAATCACGATACCATGTATTTAAAATGAGAATCAATAACGCATTTGACCCTTTCCCCCTTTACATCTGTCTGTTTTGGTTTCATTAGTGGAAAAAGTCCCAAATCAATTGAGATTTCTGCAAGTAAAATCATGCATTTTGGGCTTCTCGAGTCCTAACTGTGACAAGTATATTGGCGATTTGGATAACTGTGCAGCATTGGCTCAGCTTTTCTCCATGGCTCAGCACGTCCTGATCAGTTGGACATGTTGCAGTACCCTGCAAAACATTGATGTTCTTTTGTTTCGTATTCTTAGCATTTAACTGCCTTCATGTCGTACCTTGTGTTCATTTTCTTCCTCTGTCGGGCGGCACAGTGGTGGCGCAATAGAGGTGCTGCCTTACAGCGCTATGAGCGGCAGAGATGCGGGTTCGATCCCAACTATGGGTGCTGTCTGTACAGAGTTTGTACGTTCTCCGCGTGACCACGAGGGTTTTCTCCGAGATATTTGGTTTCCTCCCACACTCCAAAGACGTACCGGTTTGTAGGTTAATTGGTTACATTGGTATAAATGTAAATTGTCCCTAGTTAATAGTGTTAATGTGTATGGATCGCTGGTCGATGCGGACTTAGTGGGCCGAAGGGCCTGTTTCCGTGCTGGATCTCTAAACTAAACTAAACAGCCCAATAACCCAATCAACTAGATGACCTAATCACTTATCTTTCTGGCAACTCTGTTTTCACCTACACAGAAATATTCCTAGCCCAATTTATTCACCCATCCTCACTAAACAACAAAATTAATTAGTTTTCTCTCTTTTTTCCAGTGGTGGTGACTGACCTGCTGAGTATTTATAGCATTTTGTGGGGGTTTTCAGATTCTCAGCATACACATTTTTTATTTGCTCTTAAAACCTGTGAAGCTTTATCCACGTCACTCAATTTTCATCTCAACACTATCAGAATGTACCCCCTTGACAGGCACTCCATCAAGTCTGTGCATGGTGTCTCTGACATATCCTGCAGTTCCTCCCAAAGGCTACTCCAACAGCACCTCCCAACCCACAACCTTTGCCACCAAGAAAGATGAGGGCAACAGATGCTTGGAGCACCACTGCTTGCAGGTTATTGCTTGCAGGTTACTGCTTGCAGTTGTACACCATCCGGACTTGGAAGTGTATAGTGAGTCCTTCATTTGTGTGTCTAAGTCTTGTAGTTCCTGATCCACAGCACATGGGAGCATGTTGGTTTAGGCAAGAAATGCTAGGTTGGATTCTGCCACTCAGACCAATCAATACCAATGTAAAAGTTGACTTTTTCAAACAAAAAAAGTTATTGAAAAAGTTTTGAGATCTCAAAAGTGAAGTTTAGTTTAGGTTAGAGATACAGTGTGGAAACAGGCCCTTTGGCCCACCAAGTCCGTGCCGACCAGTGATTTGCCCGTAAACTAATTCTATCCTACACACAATTTACAGAAGCCAATTAACCTACCAAACAGCTTGTCTTTGGAATGTGGGAGGAAACCAGAGCACCTGGAGGAAACCCACGTGCTCACAGGGAGAACGCTCAAACTTCACATAGACAGCACCCAAGGTCAGCATCGAACCTGGGTCCCTGGCGCAGTAAGGCAGCAACTCTACCGCTGCGCCACCCTACTGCCCTATTTAAGAAACATTATTCTGACTATCATGATCCTTTATCTTGCACAGTAATCATTAAATGGCACCTAATCCGGAAATTCAGATGCAATACAAAAAATGAAGCACCCCATTAGTACTAACTTCAAAGAACACTTCTAAATTTATCAAGCATGATTTTCTTTTTTTTGCATCTTATTTCTAACTACTGAAATTCATTTTTTGCAGGGGGGGAAGGGGGGGGGTGGGGGTGAGCGAAAAGGATTGGAGACAATTTTTAAGAAGCCAGAGATACACGGCTGAGAAGCTCGGCAGATATTAACATTACCAGTAGGTTATCCTTGGTTGTGAAAACTGCTGCTTATGTTTTTTTTCCCCAATGAGCCAATGAAGTTCATCGGTCAGCACTGGCTACAGCCTACGAGAACCTTCAACCTGCTGGCAACCAACTAGAACCTCCTGGCGACCCACCTACAGCATGAGAATTCTCGCTACTCTCCATGGCGGCTTCATTCTGATCGCCGCTAATTTCTCATCATGTTGAAAAATTTGCGGCGACCATATGGAGGCCGCGACTAGTTCTAAGAATGCGGGAACCCCTCACGACCATGAAGGCGACTCCCCAACAACCACCCGCGGCCATGTGGCGGCTGCATAGTCTCCTGCAATCGCCTAAGAAGTCCCCTAAGTGGGACAGGCCCATAAGGCTCTGTTTTAGTCATTTATTCAGTTGTGATGTATAGCTTTAGCTTTACAGTTGTGATGTATAGCTTCCCATAGCTATAGCCAGCATGTTGTCAAAAGTCTTAGAAAGAGTTCTGCTGGATAGAATACATGAGTTTGTTAACTCAACAGATAACCAGTTTGGCTTTAAAGCTAAACATGGCACTGACTTATGCATATATGCCCTAAAGGAGATTGTAAACAAATATAGAGGCAAAAACTCTTCAATCCTTATGTGCTTTATTGATGCTTCCAAAGCCTTTGACCGTGTTAATCACAGAAAGCTGTTTGGTAAAATGCATCAAAGAGGGGTGCCTAAATACATTGTGAGAATACTGGCCTACTGGTATGCCCACCAGACTATGCAAATAAAATGGGGCAATAGGGTCTCAGCCCCATTTGGGGTTAGCAATGGTGTCAGACAAGGGGGAATTTTATCCCCAGTCCTTTTTAATCTATATATTGATGATCTGTCTAAACAATTGAAAGCCTGTAACACTGGGTGCGTGATTGGTAATATTTTAGTGAACCATATTATGTATGCAGATGATCTTGTGGTCTTTAGTTCATCTAGCGCTGGTCTCCAGCAGCTCCTTACTGCATGTTCCGTGTATGGTTTGGAACATGACATTAAATATAATTCTAGTAAGAGTGCTGTTATGGTCTGTAGAACCAAAGAGAATAAAAGCCTAAAATATCCTGATTTTAAATTGTCTGACAACAATCTTAGTGTCTGTAATAAGATAAAATATCTAGGGCATATTATTACAGAACAAATGACAGATGATGAGGATATTTATAGGCAACGACACACGCTGTATATACAAGCAAATATCCTCTTGCGTTAATTTGGTGCGTGTGCAGATGTGGTGAAGATGTCGCTATTTAGAGCATACTGCACACCCCTCTACACTGCGCACCTGTGGTCGAACTATTTAAAGACAAGTATGCAGAGACTAAAGGTTGTATATAACGATGCCATGAGAACACTGCTAAGGCAACCAAGATGGTGTAGTGCCAGTAATATGTTTGTGGCTGCAGGAGTCAGTACTCTAGAAGCTATCCTAAGACACCACATGTATAAATTCATTTACAGGATAAATGACTCTCAAAAATGTGCTTATTGTGGCCTTGACAAACATAAGGGTTAGCACTACACGCTACGAATCCCAGTTGTGGAGACACTGGTATCATTGTCTCGTTGTACGACATTGATCATTTTTTTACTCTGGATTTTTAACTTAAGTATTGTGGGTTTTTTTTTTAATATATAAATTATGATGTTTTTATGTGATTTACCATGATTTTATATATATTTATGATATTTGAGATGCAATGCATTTTTAATGTAATGTTGCCCCTTGTCTGAACCTTGAGTCCGTAATAAAGTTATTATTATTATTATTATTATTTGTTCACTGCAGAACATTAGATACTTCTCATATCAAAGATATATTTGGCAATGATTAGCAAGAATCATTTTTATTTTTACTCATTAGTGTAAGGATTTAAATATTTTTTAGCATTGCAAATTAGTGTTAGGAACATTGTTGCATTGTCAGATAAATAAATGTAGGTTAAACATCCAGAGCAGAAATCTAGTGTTGCTTTTGATACAGTAATACTTGACTGGTGATCTTCTTTTGCTATTCTGTTTAATATTTGCCAATATTGCCAAAATTACCATGGTGTTGTGATTTCCAGACATATTACATGTTGGATTATTAAGCCAGCAAATGGAAGATCTTTGAAATTCATTAGTTTAGACCGGATCTGATCTAATCCATTGCCATCCAGCCGATCTATGCTGGATATTAATCATAAACCTCATACACAAAGCTTAAGTGAATTTCACTCCTGCCATTGGGAAGAAGGTGTAGGAGAGTGAAAACTAACATCCAGGTTCAAAAACCGCTTCTTCCCAACGACTATCAGGCTAATGAACACCACAAACTCCAACTGAATTCCAAACTACCGTAATTGCACTGGGAACTTTGGGCTTTGCTGTGTTTTGCACTGTGTTGGATATTTTGTTATTGAATGGTGCGCTTGGTCTCACTGATGTAGAGCAGTTGACACCTGGAACACCGATGCAATAGATGAGGTTGGAGGAGGTGCAGGTGAATCTCTGCCTCACCTGGAAAGACTGCTTGGGTCCTTGGATGGAGTCGAGGGGGGAGGTAAAGCAACAAATGTAGCATTTCCTGCAGTTGCAAGGGAACGTACTAGGGGAGGGGGTGGTTTGAGTGGGAAGGGACAAATTGACCAGGGAGGTGTGGAGGGAATGGTCTCTGCATAAAGCCAAAAGGGGAGGATGTAGCCAGTGGTGGGATCCCGTTGGAGGTAGCGTTTAAAATATCCGAGGATTATCTGTTGTATGTGACGGCTGGTAGGGTGGAAGTTGAGGACAAGGGGAACTCTGTCCTTGTTACGAGTGGGGAGATGGGGAGTGAGAGCGGGGTACGGGATATAGAGAAGGCCCTGGTGAGTGCCTCATCTACGAAGTCGAAGAGGGGAACCCCCGTTCCCTAAAGAAGTCGAAGAGGGGAACCCCCGTTCCCTAAAGAATTAGGACAACTCCGATGCCCTGGTTTCTCTTTACCTCCCCCATCGACCATCCAAGGACCTAAGCATCTTTCAAGGTGAGGCAGAGGTTCACCTGCATCTCCTCCAACCTCATCTACCGCTGTTACAGGTGTCAACTGCTCTACATCGGTGAGACCAAGCGCAGGTTTGGCGATCGCCTCGCTCAACACCTCCGCTCAGTTCGCAAAAAGCAACCTGATCTCCCGGTGGTTCAGCACTTCAACTCTCCCTCCCATTCCGAATCCGACCTTTCTGTCCTGGGTCTCCACCATGGCCAGAGTGAGTCCCATTGCAAATTGGAGGAGCAGTTTGGTCTCATATTTTGCTTGGGTAGTTTACACCCCAGCGGTATGAACATTAACTTTTCCAATTTCAGGTAGTCCTTGGTTTCTCCCTCCTTCCCCTCCCCTTCCCAGTTCTCCCACATCCTACTGTCTCTGCCTCCTTCCTTTTCCTGCGCAAACCCCCCACATCAGGTAAAACACTATTGGAGAAGCGTCTCGGCAAAACGTCGCCTGTTCCTTCGCTCGGCACAGATGCTGGCCTCACCCGCTGCAGTTTGCTCCAGCAGCGGTGCTTTGTCCAGCGGGTTTACAAGTTCCAGCCTCCGCGGCTCTCCTTCCAGCTGCACCAGCGGCAGCTCTCCATTTCATTCCAGCTTGCTCCAGCGGTGCTTGCGGTAATTTCCAACATCGAAGGCCTGGACAGTACAGAGGGGAACAAGTAGGGAAAATGACAAAGACTTTAAGACTTTTGACTACATGTTATGACTGCAAGGTAACAAATTTCGTTCAGACCGAAAGGTCTGAATGACAATAAAGGAATCTGAATCTGAATCTGAATATTAGCACTGATCCCTTCAGAATACCACTGGCCACAGAACTCCAACCAGAATAACACTCTACCACCATGTCACTCTGATTCTATGGGTAAACCAGTTCTGAATCCAAAATACCAAGTTACCATGAATCTTATGCATCTTACCACAACTAATTTATTGTGCATATCTGCTGAATAAGTTCACTTCAGGACTTTTGCTAAAACATAATTTATTTTGAAATGCCAATAAATATCAGAAGATATATTAATTTTTATAATACAATGGATGCTTCCCACATTTCTACGGTTTCTGACAGTCATTCAAAGGGACTATCATAGGAGATTAATTATTTTGAAAATTAATAGCTGGTGCCTTAATTATTGTTGAATATTCAGTTTTTTGGTTAAGTTAATATTTTACAATAATATAGTTTTTAGTTTAGTTTCCTTCCTTTAGTTTTTCAACAGTCTCATGGTCCTGTACACTGAAAGAAATCGAGCGTATAATATGTAATTTAATTCGAAGCAGGTTTGGACCTGGTTCAAATACCATCTATCACTGTTCCCAGCTGCATCATTGCATAGGGAAGTGCTACAATATGAAAGTGAGATGTTCTTTTTTTGTTGCCCTCGTCCACGATGCCTGATTTAAATTTCACTTTCTATTAGGTTAACAAAGAGATAGTAGTTACATATAAAACATAATATTTAAGTATTGTTAATTGATATTGGCCAGTGGGGAAAAATAAAAGAATCAGATACTATACATTTATCTGTGGTTATGTTTTGGTTTTCCTATGTTTTGGAACAGTATCAATGTGTAGATATACTATATTACTCATGTCAGTGTGTGTAAAGTTTCAAAACAAAGTCCCACATTTCCATGACAGGATTAGAATTGAAGACCTCAATCGGGAAATGAAACTTGAAATGGCGGTTTTACAAAGATGACCTAAATCCTTTTTCATCTGAATATGTTCCAACATTATAAAAAATGTTAAGTATGACAAGTTTGCTGCCAAAGTTGAAGCTCATAGTTTTCTAGGAATTCTCCTGCATGGGTTAACTTTTTTTTGGAAGTTTAGATGGGTTTAAGGAGCTGATTCATGTGCCCTGTGTCGTAAAAGTAACATGGCAGTGAATTTAAACAACTTGCGTTATGTAGAGCATTTTTAATTAAATCACAGCCGCAATATGAAGCAGAGCCTCAAAGATAATGAAACTTGCTCAAAAAGATAGGTTTTAAGGAATGATAAAGGTGAGAGTTGAAGGGAAACAGAAGTTTATGGCGATAATTTTTTTTAAAAAAATTTTTTTTTTTTTTTTTTTTTTCCACTTTAGTTTTTATTGCTTTTATGTATACACAAATAAAACACAAATATAACAACGAAACATACAACATTACAATGAAACGTACAACAGTGTAGCGGAGGGTTCAGCTTACAATTAATGATGCAGTATACAGAACTATTTTCATATTAAAACATTTTCCAATAACTTACATTATTGCCTATAAAATTATACAGTGTTGATGTCTTTATTTCTATACCTAATCCATTTTTCCCATTTTCTGTTAAACTCGTCTTCTTTCACTCTTAGAGAATAGGTCATTTTCTCCATGACAAATATTTCCTGTACTATGTCTAACCATTGTCTAAGTCTGGGTGTGTCCGCTGCGAGCCAGTTTCTTGTAATGGCCTTTCTGCCAGCTGTGAGTAGGATTTTAACCAAGTAATGGTCTTCCTTCAGCACCACTGTAGTTATATTACCCAGGTATAAATATACCCCAGATAATTTTAACACTTTGGGTAAGGAAAATCATGGAGTTGGTGTAAAGTAAAACTGGCCAAAACTGCAGGCCAGGGCTGCAGAACTCTAAGATTCACAACATTGATGCTGGAATCTTGATCAAAACACAATGCTGGAATTCCCGCCACTGATCCTGCTGACTTCCTCCACCAGTTTATCTTTCAGAATTCTAGGTCTTGTGCAGAGATCGGGGCAAATGGGGACATAATCACAAATTGAGGAGATTAATACTAAGGCATTGGCAGGTTGAAGAGCAGCATTTGTTTCAATGTGGGAAAGGAGTGACGGAAAACAAAGTAGAAATGTAACAGTTTGAAACAGTTTTTCCAAAATTTGACAGGTTAAATGAAACAAAATGTTATGTTTGTAAGATAAGATCTGGTCATAAATAAGATCTGGAAAGTTAGTTAATTAACTAGATCATTTGATGTATGGAAGAGTATGGATACATTGAACCCTCGTTATAATTGACCATTGGTAGGGAGGGGGGGGGGCGACGAGAATGGTGTCAGTTATTGCCGATTGTCCGCTCCAACTGAGTAAGCGGTGTAAATGTGTGCAGTATTGGAAAAACAGCCAATAAGCTTACACTGAACAAGACACACAATAAAACAGTCTTTTGATGCTGTTTGTTGTGATACTATCGAGCCGTAGTTACCAATAGTTACGGTACGCATGGTATATTGTGTGCCAGCACCTCTATAAAGTTATAAACTAAACATTGTTAATATGAGGGTGGCACGGTAATGCAGCGGTTGAGTTGCTGCCTTACAGCGCCAGAGACCCGAGTTTGATCCTGCCTACGGGGACTATCTGTGTTCGAGTTTTGTAGGTTTCCCCGTGACCTGCGTGGGTTTTCTCCGGGAGCTCCGGTTTCCTCCCACACTCTAAAGACTTACAGGTTTGTAGGTTAATTGGCTTGGTATAATTGTCCCTAATGTGTGAAGGATAGTGTTAGTGTGTAGGGATCGCTGGTCGGCATGGACTCGGTCGAACGAAGGGCCTGTTTGCACTTTGTATCTCTAAACTAATCTAAAAACTAAACAGTTAATAAAATTAAAAAAATATATATATATTAATTCCTCTTCTTATCAAGTCCTCACACAAGATTGGAAGTTGTTCAGCCTTCTCGGCATCTGCATACAATGTTGTCTGTCTTGTGCTTCTTGTGCGTGTTGGTGGAAAGATCGGTGAAACCAGGGCCGCGACGTGAACGCTCTTTCCTTGACCCCATTTATTAAATAAATGAGGCGGTCAGGTCCTTAAGCAGCCAAACCAGCTTATAGTTCAACGATCTTCCATAGACACCAACAAGAACAAGAAAAGCACTGGTTACTGTATCAAGTGTTCTCTGTGTATTTTTTGACATGTTAATATCTGTAAAAACAGAACCCGTTTGTAACCCAGGATGCCCGTGTGGGCTACAAAAGGTGTAGAACTCATTTGCATCCCAATATAGTGGCGGGAGCAACACAAGGCTGCTGCTTGTTGCCTTTCCAACGGGGCACGGATAAAGTGAGGCAGTTGCTCTCTGTCCCAGTGCTCAGCCTTTGTTTACGATATGCTTGGACGCCTCAGTTACAACAGATTTTGTCCGCTACAACCAAATTTCGTTACAATAAAATAAAGAGGTCTGTAATGACTAGGGTAGACGGTAGGAAAATATCTGGAAACATAGAAACATAGAAACATAGAAATTAGGTGCAGGAGTAGGCCATTCAGCCCTTCGAGCCTGCACCGCCATTCAATATGATCATGGCTGATCATCCAACTCAGTATCCCGTACCTGCCTTCTCTCCATACCCTCTGATCCCCTTAGCCACAAGGGCCACATCCAACTCACTCTTAAATATAGCCAATGAACTGGCCTCAACTACCCTCTGTGGCAGAGAGTTCCAGAGACTCACCACTCTCTGTGTGAAGAAAGTCTTTCTCATCTCGGTCTTAAAGGATTTCCCCCTTATCCTTAAGCTGTGACCCCTTGTCCTGGACTTCCCCAACATCGGGAACAATCTTCCTGCATGTAGCCTGTCCAACCCCTTAAGAATTTTGTAAGTTTCTATAAGATCCCCTCTTAATCTCCTAAATTCCAGAGAGTATAAACCGAGTCTATCCAGTCTTTCTTCATAAGACAGTCCTGACATCCCAGGAATCAGTCTGGTGAACCTTCTCTGCACTCCCTCTATGGCAATAATGTCCTTCCTCAGATTTGGAGACCAAAACTGCACGCAATACTCCAGGTGTGGTCTCACCAAGACCCTGTACAACTGAAGTAGAACCTCCCTGCTCCTGTACTCAAATCCTTTTGCTATGAAAGCTAACATACCATTCGCTTTTTTCACTGCCTGCTGCACCTGCATGCCTACTTTCAATGACTGGTGTACCATGACACCCAGGTCTCGCTGCATCTCCCCTTTTCCCAATCGGCCACCATTTAAATAATAGTCCGCTTTCCTGTTTTTGCCACCAAAGTGGATAACCTCACATTTATCCACATTATACTGCATCTGCCAAACATTTGCCCACTCACCCAGCCTATCCAAGTCACCCTGCAGTCTCCTAGCATCCTCCTCACAGCGAACACTGCCCCCCAGCTTAGTGTCATCCGCAAACTTGGAGATATTGCCTTCAATTCCCTCATCCAGATCATTAATATATATTGTAAATAGCTGGGGTCCCAGCACTGAGCCCTGCGGTACCCCACTAGTTACTGCCTGCCATTGTGAAAAGGACCCGTTTACTCCTACTCTTTGCTTCCTGTTTGCCAGCCAGTTCTCTATCCACATCAATACTGAACCCCTAATACCGTATGCTTTAAGTTTGTATACTAATCTCTTATGTGGGACCTTGTCGAAAGCCTTCTGGAAGTCCAGATATACCACATCCACTGGTTCTCCCTTATCCACGCTACTAGTTACATCCTCGAAAAATTCCACAAGATTCGTCAGACATGATTTACCTTTTGTAAATCCATGCTGACTTTGTCCAATGATTTCACCACTTTCCAAATGTGCTGCTATCCCATCTTTAATAACTGACTCTAGCAGTTTCCCCACTACCGATGTTAGACTAACTGGTCTGTAATTCCCCGTTTTCTCTCTCCCTCCCTTCTTAAAAAGAGGGGTTACATTTGCTACCCGCCAATCCTCAGGAACTACTCCAGAATCTAAAGAGTTTTGAAAGATTATCACTAATGCATCCACTATTTCCTGAGCTACTTCCTTAAGTACTCTGGGATGCAGCCTATCTGGCCCTGGGGATTTATCGGCCTTTAATCTATTCAATTTACCCAACACCACTTCCCGACTGACCTGGATTTCACTCAATTCCTCCTTTGACCCACAGTCCCCTGCTATTTCAGGCAGATTATTTATGTCTTCCTTAGTGAAGACGGAACCAAAGTAGTTATTCAATTGGTCCGCCATATCCTTGTTCCCCATGATCAACTCACCTGTTTCTGACTGCAAGGGACCTACATTTGTTTTAACTAACCTCTTTCTCTTCACATATCTATAAAAAACTTTTGCAGTCAGTTTTTATGTTCCCTGCCAGTTTTCTTTCATAATCTATTTTTCCTTTCCTAATTAAGCCCTTTGTCCTCCTCTGCTGGTCTCTGAATTTCTCCCAGTCCTCTGGTATGCTGCTTTTTCTGGCTACTTTGTACGCATCATCCTTTGCTTTGATACTATCCCTGATTTCCCTTGTTATCCACGGATGCACTACCTTCCCCGATTTATTCTTTTGCCAAACTGGGATGAACAATTTTTGTAGTTCATCCATGCAGTCTTTAAATGTCTTCCATTGTATATCCACCGTCAACCCTTTTAGAATTAATTGCCAGTCAATCTTGGCCAATTCACGTCTCATACCCTCAAAGTTACCTTTCTTTAAGTTCAGAACCATTGTTTCTGAATTAACAATGTCACTCTCCATCCTAATGAAGAACTCAACCATATTATGGTCACTCTTGCCCAAGGGGGCACGTACAGCAAGACGGCTAATTACCCCTTCCTCATTACTCAAAACCCAGTCTAAAATAGCCTGCTCTCTCGTTGGTTCCTCTACATGTTGATTTAGATAACTATCCCGCATACATTCCAAAAAATCCTCTTCCTCAGCACCCCTGCCAATTTGATTAACCCAATCTATATGTAGATTGAAGTCACCCATTGAAGATTGAAGATCAAGGAATTCAGGGTTGTGGGGAACTATCACAGGAAAGAGGTTGAGGCCAATATAGATTAACGATTATCAGCTAATGGGGAGCAAGCTTGAGGGGCCTGGTGGCCTTCTCCTTTTTCATGTGTTCTTGTGCATGTAGATGTAGATATAGTAGGATAGCAAAATGTTTGTCTTGTTTTTACCTTCTGGTTTAGGACCATATGCTTCACAGTGTTAACACTGCTGATAGGATTAAAAATGTGTAATAGTAGTTCATGCAATGTAACCCTCTTTCAGACCAGGTACTTTGTGATTAAAACAGAAAACACTGGAAATGCATCTATGCTGGTCAGGCAGCATCTTTCGAGAGAGAAATAATCAATGAGAAAAATAATCATTACTGTCCTATGATCAGGTGTGAGGTAAATTTCTTTTGAAGAGGCAATGCTTAGCTTGAATGCTCATTAGGAACATAGAAACATAGACATAGAAACATAGAAATTAGGTGCAGGAGCAGGCCATTTGGCCCTTCGAGCCTGCACCGCCATTCAAAATGATCATGGCTGATCATCCAACTCAGTAACCCGTATCTGCCTTCTCTTCATACCCCCTGATCCCCTTAGCTACAAGAGCCACATCTAACTCCCTCTTAAATATAGCCAATGAACTGGCCTCAACTACCCTCTGTGGCAGAGAGTTCCAGAGACTTACCACTCTCTGTGTGAAAAAAGTATTTCTCATCTCGGTCTTAAAGGATTTCCCCCTTATCCCTAAGCTGTGACCTCTTGTCCTGGACTTCCCCAATATCGGGAACAATCTTCCTGCATCTAGCCTGTCCAACCCCTTAAGAATTTTGTAAGTTTCTATAAGATCCCCTCTCAATCTCCTATATTCTAGAGAGTATAAACCGAGTCTATCCAGTCTTTCTTCGTAAGACAGTCCTGACATCCCAGGAATCAGTTTGGTGAACCTTCTCTGCACTCCCTCTATGGCAATAATGTCCTTCCTCAGATTTGGAGACCAGAACAGTATGCAATACTCCAGGCGTGGTCTCACCAAGACCCAATACAACTGAAGTAGAACCTCCCTGCTCCTATACTCAAATCCTTTTGCTATGAAAGCTAACATACCATTCGCTTTCTTCACTGCCTGCTGCACCTGCATGCCTACTTTCAATGACTGGTGTACCATGACACCCAGGTCTCACTGCATCTCCCCTTTTCCTAATCGGCCATCATTTAGATAATAGTCTGCTTTCCTGTTTTTGCCACCAAAGTGGATAACCTCACATTTATCCACATTATACTGCATCTGCCAAACATTTGCCCACTTACCCAGCCTATCCAAGTCACCTTGCAGTCTGCTAGCATCCTCCTCACAGCTAACACTGCCCCCCAGCTTAGTGTCATCTGCAAACTTGGAGATATTGCCTTCAATTCCCTCATCCAGATCATTAATATATATTGTAAATAGCTGGGGTCCCAGCACAGAGCATTGCGGTACCCCACTAGTCACTGCCTGCCATTGTGAAAAGGACCCGTTTACTCCTACGCTTTGCTTCCTGTTTGCCAGCCAGTTCTCTATCCACATCAATACTGAACCCCCAATGCCGTATGTTTTAAGTTTGTATACTAATCTCTTATGTGGGACCTTGTCGAAAGCCTTCTGGAAATCCAGATACACCACATCCACTGGTTCTCCCCTATCCACGCTACTAGTTACATCCTCGAAAAATTCCACAAGATACGTCAGACATGTCAGCTGTAATGACATCTGTAATGCCGGAGGCTTCACCTAAGCCAAATTCTGCATGTCCTGGTCCCCCTTTAACTGAAGAAGCAACAGCGGTTCAAACTCCATGGTCATGGTCATGACGGATCTCTGCCAGATTCGTCAGCATGGTCATGAAGAACATTAAGAACATAGTTTTATCCAACTTTTGTATCAAAAACTATTGAAACAGTTTTGTGTTACTGCAGAAATGGAAGTCATAATGGCATCTTTACTTGGTGTGTTTAATTTGCACTACTCCTTCCTGATTTCATTATGTCTGTACCTTAGGCAGAGCAAGGGAGCAACCAGCTAGAGTTGATGCGGACATCATACCAAAAGTAGCAAAAATGACAGTATCTGGAAAACAAATAACAGGCTTCAATATACCAAGGTACCTTTCTTTATTCCCTCTCTTGTACTGTTTAAATGTGCTAAATCGCTGCTCTTGGAAGCGCAGATAACGTAGATATTTTAATAAAAATGAATGTTTTCGACATGTGTGTCGTGGGAAGTACAGCACAGCGATAGTTTGCAGAGATAAGTAGTGCTTATCTTGATTAGAGCGAGACTGTTTTTAAATCCGAACAGTCTTGCTGAAATAGTTAACATTTCACTTTTGTTTTTGCTAAAATGGTGTGGGAAGGAATATGTGTAGAAACGGACAAACATCTGAAAATGTACAGAATGTTGTCTGACCTTTTCTTAAAAAGATAGAGAATAATCGTGTAGTAAAATGTCACAAAAATTCTTCTGAAAGGGAAGTACTCATTTAAAGGCTAGGGGAGTAAGGGTGGGAGGGCACGGCAGAATATGAAAAGAACCAGAGTTCAAACTTGCTTGATGCAACTAAGTTA